>ML430325.1:0-10652 GCA_005239525.1 Nicotiana knightiana | reverse complement strand
TGTATATATATGATGCACTGAGGACAGTGCATGAACTAAGTGTGGGGTGCTGTATATATGTGTGGTGTGAATTGTGTTGCGTATTTCATTTAGTTTTAGCTCTTATGCTCAGTGAAATGTTGTAGCTTGTTTGTTTTTAGCCTTTAGGTTTTTAGGTTTGTTTGTTTTTAGCTTTTATGTTTTGTTTTATCATATAAAAAAAAAATTTGACTCTTCCTGACGATGGATCTCCTAGACAGTTTTCTTGAGGGAAGTAAGTCTAATGAAAAGACCAAAAGAAAAAAAAAGATTTTTTTGTTTTAAGTAGTGTAGTAATTCCCCTTTGGTTTTTCTTTGGACCACGGTTCTTTTCCAAGGGTTTTTAATTGAACCGGGTGTAGGTAGTTTTTAATTTTTAGGAGTAGGAATCACAGGGTTGAAGGTTTAATAGTAGAAATATCTCGAAACGTGTTGATGCCTTGAGAATAGTCAATACTTTGGTTGTGACGCTTAGGCTCAATTTTTGACTCCAGGATAAATACCTTAAATCAGGAATTCTTAAGATTTGCTTAACTGCTTTGACTGGAGTGTCGTGATAGATCCAATCCTGAGTGAGTTATGTGCCAAGTGTGTGTGAGATTTGTTTGCTATTTTGTGCATTGCATTTGATGGCTAGAACTTTCCCCGTGTGTGTGCAAAGCGAAATAGAAGTTTTGTTCAGTCTTGGAAGTGATATAGGAATTTCTTTGTTGAGCCAGCTATATATAGTTTACCCACCTAATCATTAAGTATCGTAGTTAACCCTGTTGAGCCTATAAATCCTGTTTCTTTGGCAACCACATTACAAGCCATATCCCGTTGATTGACTCAATCATCTATTTTGAACCTTGTCACCTCTCGTAAGCACTGGAAAAAAAAGTAATAAAATATGGAAAAGTTAAAGTGGGGGGTGGTAAGTTAGTTTGTGAGGGGAATAATTGAAATAAGGAGAAAGGTGCACTGTTTTGAAAAGTAAGAGTCACTTGAAAAAAAAAATAATAATAAATAAAGTATAAACAGTTGTATTGCTGTGAAAGAAAAATATATGTGGTGACTCTTAATGTAATTGTGCTTAAAGAAGTATGGGGTAATAACATTGTTGTGAAGGTGGAGTTTGGCTTAATATAAGTCTGAGGTTGAATACAAAAGTATATGTATTAAAGTTCTTAAGGAGGTGTAGTCACTCGTATATCCAAATGTATCCTACCCGTCCCGCAGCCTACATTACAACCAAATAAAGTCCTACTTGATCCTAGACTGAATGAGCTCGATTAGTAGAGTAGTACACTACGGGCAAGCCTATGGTGCATCTTTTGTGGCATATGAATATTATTTCTGAGAGCGAGTGAATTCTTTCTATCTTGAGTTCCTAAGTGTTCTTAAATTTTATTGTGTGAGGAACTAGCTCTTTGATTTGGTGAGGGCACATGATTCATGAAGGAAAGGTAATGTTGTTGACCTCTAAGTTAGAATAGTTAGTGAATTGTGAATAAAGCATGGTATTTGTGAGTCGATTATTGAGGCGAGGATGTCACACCTTTGTGCTTGAACTGTTTTAAATATTCTTGGTATAATGTGTTAAGGGATTTGCTTAATAAGTTGTGTACATGAGTGTGGTTTGATTTCTCGAGGACGAGCAAATGTTTGAGTATAGGGTATTGAAGCGAGGCTAGAATTCATAGTTTAACATGTTATATACCTTACATTTTATGTGCGTTAATGATAAAAATACACTTTTTATGTGCATAATGGAGCCTATTTCATGTGTAGGTGAATTGGAGATGGAAACCGCACTATATGGATGCAAATACATCGAAAATATGCTCAAGAGGCGAGGAGGAGTGCACCGGGCTATAGTCGGGCGCCAGAGCCCAAAAGCCTGACCCTTCCTGGCGTTAGCCAGGCGTTAGAGCTGAAACGCCAGCCTTAGCCTGGCGTTAGCCAGGCGCCAGGGCTCAAACGCCAGGCCCCTGTTCCGACTAAATTCGAGTTTTGAAGAGCTTAAGTGTTTCCCGGTTGGAATAGAAGTCTCCTACACGGTTAGGGTATATCCCAAACATATAAATAGACCACAAAACACAACTAGAAGGGGGATTCGAAAGAGGAAGTCATCAAAGTGAAGGAAAACCTGTGGATTACTACTCAGCAAAGCAAAAACATTGATTTTTATCTCCTTAGTTCATTACTCTGTAATTCAATTATGCAAGTTATTTTAGATTTGATATTTATGAATATGAGTAGCTAACTTTCATAATCAAGGGTTTTGGTGGAACCCGTTGGGGGACAAACTTATGGTGGTATTAATATCGTTTTGATTGGTTGTTTAATCTATATTTGTTCAACTCCGTTCTTGTTGTAGTTAATTGAATGGCCATCAATTAGCTGTGCCTATTTAGTATGCATCTACTTGAGAGAGAGTGCATATTTAGGTAATTGTTTGAACAACACCACTCCTAGAGTATAGACGAAAGTCATAACCGAGGGTTTAGAAGTTGGATTAGAAATAACGATACTTCGGGTGCAATCTAAAGTGAACTGTAATGCAATCTAGCTAGCATAACTTGAGAGAGTACGACTAGTAAATTATCATAATTACTTGAGAGAGATTTATGGTAGATAGAATGTTCATGATTGATATAGAGAATTAGTCAAAGTATAGGAAATATTTGAGAAGTAAGTTCACCAACGGGGGATACCATAACCTTAAACCTTTATTATAATTGTTTAAATCATATTGTTAGTCATTGTTAGTTTATCATTATTGCCAGTAGAAATAATAATACATCACCAATTGATATTCAAAAGTCTAGAGAAAACTGATTAAGTAAAAGTTTTATATTCTGACGGCTCGATTGATACGTAAATTCCCTGTGGGATCGACTCTGGGCGTAATACCCTGGATTATATTTGCAACGCCCGCTTAGTCTTTTATAAGACATAGTTGAGCGTGATCAAACCCCAACTTGGAAATCAATACTCAAATATCACCAAAAGATTCGTAAACATGATCAAATTGATCGAGTTAACAATACTAGTCTAAATATGGATAATATGAGCAGTGGAAGCTATATTTGCAAGAAACCACACCCCGCCCGCATTCTTTAACCCTACTACAACGCATAAGTACTCGCCGCCTCACATATACATCGTTCCCAACAATAAAACCAGTAGCAAATAGGCAAACAATTCCTATTCCCTCAATCAAGGTTAACCACGACACTTACCTCGCTCCAATGTCCCAAACTCAAAGCTCACCACGGCTTTTCCTTTCACACAAGCCTCCAAACTGATAGAATCTAGCAAATTACCAACCAAACAATTCAATCTAAGCCGTAGGAACTACCCATGATTTTAAAGCATTCAATTTAGGCCATTTTTTAAAAAGTCAACAAAAGTCAACACCGACGGTCGCTTGGTCCAAACCCAAAATTCGGGCCAAAACCCGATTACCCATTCACCCTGATCCCGATCCCGATCCCGATTGTGATTTGTTTTGGAATCCGACCCCAATTTGAGGTCTAAATCCTCAAATTACTAAATCCCTAATTTCTACCCATAAAACCTCTAATTCCACCATGAAAACGTGAGATTTTAGATTCATTCTTAGGAAAAAGTAGTGGAAGATTGAAAGAAATTAGATTAAGATCACTTACAAATTATTTGGGGAAGAAAAGATCTTTGAAAAATCGGCTCTTGTGTTTCTAGGTTTGAAAATTTGAGAAATGAACCAAAAATCCCGTCCAAAGTCATTTTGATCAGTTGCAGGTGTTGCATTTGCGACCTGGGGTTCAAAAATACGAGCCCCGCAAATGAAAAGAACCTATCGCAAATGCGAAGGTTTCACATTCCTGCTATAATCGCAAATGCGAGCCTGGCCAATTCTGCAATTGCGACCATGTGATCGCATTTGCAATCACTGCCTTCCCCCGTCACTCTTCTCAAATGCGAAGGAATGTTCGAAAATGTGAAAATCATGAGGCCCAGCTATTCTTTGCAAATGCGAGAAATAGCTCGCAAATGCGGAACCTGCAGAGGTCGCAAATGCGAGAAATAGCTCGCAAATGCGGAACCTGCAGAGGTTGCAAATGTGATGCTTGATCTCGCATTTGCGAGATCAGAGGCCTACATCATAAACTGAAACACCAGCAATGCTCTAAGTCCAATTTTCACTCCATAGCATATCCGAAACTAACTCGATCCATCGGAGCTCCGAACCAAACATGTACACAAGTCTAAAAATATCATACGAACTTGATCGCGTGATTAAATCGCCAAAATAACACCTAGAACTACGAATTGAACACCAAATCAAATGAGATTTTCAAGAAAACTTTGAAATTTCTATTTTTACAACCGGAGGTCCGAATCACGTCAAACCAACTATGTTTTTATCAAATTTCACAGACAAGTCATAAATATTAGTATTGGACCTATACCGGGTTCCGGAATTAAAATACAGACTCGTTATCAAAAAAGTCAAACTTTGGTCAAACATTTCAAATTCATTAAGCCTTTAATTTCCAAATTTCGACAAAGTCTGATATATCAGGCTAGGGACTTCTGAATTCGATTCCAGGCATACGCCCAGGTCCCAAATCTCAGTACACACCCATCGGGATCGTCAAAACAGGAATCGGGTCCATTTACTAAAAAAGTTGACCGAAGTCAACTCAAATGAAGTTTTAGGCAAAAATCCTTAATTTTCACAGTTTTAACATAAAAGCTTTTCGGAATGACGCTCGAACTGTGCACGCAAATTGAGAAAGTCTAAAACATGATTTTTAAGGCTTCGAATCACAGAATTAGGTTCCAAAACACGAGATGACCTATCGGGTCATCACATTCTCCACCTTTAAAACAATTATTCGTCCTCGAACGAACATAGAAAAGTACCTGAACTGATGAATAGGCGGGGATATCTACTCTGCATATCCGAATCGGACTCCCAAGTAGCTTCCTCAATGGACTGACCTCTCCACTTCACTCGGACCGAAGGATAACTCTTCAACCTCAACTGACGAACCTGCGGGGCTAGAATGGCCACCGGCTTCTCCTCGTAAGTCAAATCATTGTCCAACTGGACAGAGCTGAAATCTAACACATGGAACGAATCGCTGTGATACTTTCGGAGCACAGATACATGGAACACCGAATGAACTACTGATAACCCCGGTGGAAACGCAAGCCTATAAGCCACATCTCCCACTCTCTCGAGAATCTCAAAACGTTCGATATACTTAGGGCTCAGCTTGCCCTTCTTTCCAAAACCTCATGACACCCTTCATGGGTGATATTCGGAGCGACACTCTCCCACCGACGATGAATGCAACATCACGAACTCTACGATCGGCATAACTCTTCTGCCTAAACTAAGCTGCGCGAAGTCGATCATGAATAATCTTGACCTTATCCAAGGCATCCTGTACTAGATCTGTACCCAACAACCAAGCGTCCCCCGGTTCGAACCACCCAACTGGCGACCAGCACCACCTACCGTATAATGACTCATAGGGAGCCATATGAATGCTCAACTGGATAGCTCTTGTTGTAGGCAAACCCTGCAAGGGGAAAGAACTGATCCCACGATCCTCCGAAGTCTATAACACATGCGCGGAGCATATCCTCCAATATCTAAATAGTGCGCTCAGACTGTCCGTCCGTCTGAGGATGAAATGTTGTTCTCAATTCAACCCGCGTGCCCAACTCACGTTGTACTACCCTCCAGAAGTGTGAGGTGAACTGTGTACCTCGATCAGAAATAATACACAGGGGCAACCGTGAAGACGGACGATCTCACAGATATAAATCTCTACCAACCGCTCCGAAGAATAGGTAACTGCCTCGGGAATGAAATGCGTTGACTTAGTCAGCCTGTCCATAATGACCCAAACGGCATCGAACTTCCTCTGAGTCCGTGGGAGTCCAACAACGAAATCCGTAGTGATATGCTCCCACTTCCACTCAGGAATCTCTATCTTCTGAAACAAACCACCGGGTCTCTAATGGTCATACTTCACTTGCTGACAATTTAGGCACCGAGCTACATAAGCAACTATATCCTTCTTCATCCTCCTTCACCAATAATGCTGCCGCAAGTCCTGATACATCTTTGCAGCATTCGGATGAATAGAATACCGGGAATGGTGGGCCTCCTCAAGAATGACTCATGAAGTCCATCCACATTAGGAACAAAAACACGATCCTACATCCTCAAGACTCCATCATCTCCAACAATAACCTGCTTGTCACCACCGTGCCGCACTGTGTCCCTAAGTACCAACAAATGAGGGTCGTCATACTGCCGATCTCTGATGTGCTCAAACAAAGAAGACTGAGCGATTTTGCAAGCTAGAACACGACTGGGCTCTAAAATATCCAACCTCACAAACTGGTTGGCCAAAGTCTGAACAGATGATGCATGTGGCTTCTCACCGGCTGGAATAAACGCAAGGCTCCCATACTCGCTGCCTTTCTGCTCAATGCGTCAGCCACCACATTGGCCTTCCCGGGATGATACGAGATGGTGATATCATAGTCTTTCAATAGCTCCAACTACCTCCTCTGTCTCAAATTGAGATCCTTTTGCTTAAACAAATACCGAAGGCTCTGATGGTCAGTGAATACCTCGCATGACACGCCATAAAGATAGTGTCTCCAAATCTTCAGCGCATGAACAATGGCTGCCAACTCTAAGTCATGGCAATGTTAATTTTTCTCATGAACCTTCAACTGCCGCGACGCATATGCAATCACCCTTCCCTCATGTATACTGCACTGAGCCTAACACGGGAAGCATCCTACCATGTAAGATCCTTAACCTATGGGAAATACCAACACCGGCGCCGTAGTCAAAGCAGTCTTGAGCTTCTGAAAGCTCGCCTCACACTCGTCTAACCATATGAACAGCTTACCCTTCCGGGGAAACCTAGTCAACGGGGCTACTATAGATGATAAACCCTTCATTAATCGACGGTAATATCCCGCCAAACCCAAGAAACTTCTTCTCTCTGTGGATGAAGTGGGTCTAGGCTAGTTCTGAACTTCCTCGATCTTCTTAGGATCTACCTGAATGCCCTCTGCTGAAACAAAGTGCCGAAAGTAAGCGACGGAATCCAACCAAAACTCACACTTTGAAAATTTGCATATAACTGGCTGTCTCTCAGAGTCTGAAGCACAACCCTAAGATGCTGCTCATGCTCCTCCCGACTGCATGAGTAGATCAAGATATCGTCAATAAACACGATCATAAAGGAGTCCAAATAAGGCTTGAACACTTGGTATATCAAATCCATGAATGCTGCTCAGGCATTTGTCAACCCAAAGGACATCAGTAGAAACTCATAATGCCAGTATCGAGTACGAAAAGATGTCTTAGGGACATCTGATGCCCTAATCCTCAACTGATGATAGCCAAACCTCAAATCAATCTTCAAAAACACCTTGGCACCCTGAAGCTGATCAAATATATCATCAATCCTTGGCAATGGATACTTGTTCTTGATGGTGACTTTGTTCAACTGCCGATAATCTATGCACATCCTCATTGATCTGTCCTTCTTCTTCACAAACAACACAGGGGACCTCAGGGCGAGACATTAGGTCTAATGAAGACCTTATCAAGCAAATCTTGCAACTGTTCCTTTAGTTATTTCAACTCTAGCGGGGCCATACAGTATGGCGGAATGGAAATGGGCTAAGTTCCCGGAGCCAAATCAATATCCCTATCGGGTGGCATCCCCGACAGGTCTACAGGAAATACCTCTAGAAACTCACTAACAACTGGCACGGAATCCACGGAAGGAACCTCTGCACTAGAATAACGAACATAAGCCAGATAAGCTAAACACCCCTTCTCGACCATTCGCCAAGCCTTCATATAAGAGATAACCCTGCTGGTAGAATGACCAGGAGTCCCTCTCCACTCTAATTGAGGCAACCCCGGCAAGGCTAAAGTCACCGTCTTGGCGTGACAGTCCAATATAGCGTGATAAGGTGACAGCCAATCCATACCCAGTATAACATCAAAACCAACCATATCGAGAAGTAGAAGATGTACACTAGTATGAAGACTCCCAATAGTGACCACACACTAATGATAAACACAATCTACAACAATAGCATCCCCCACAGGTGTGGACACATATACATGGGCACTCAAAGAATCAAGAGGCACAACGAAATATGAAGCAAAATAAGATGATACATAGGAGTAAGTAGATCCTGGATCAAATAAAACTGAAGTATCTCAACTGCAAACTGAAACAGTACCTATGATAACAGTGTCAAATGACTCAGCGTCAGGCCTGGCAGGAAAAGAATAACATCAGGGTTGGGCCCCACCACTCTAAACCACATCTCTAGGACGGCCCCTGGCTGGATGGCCTCCACCTCTAGCGGCCTGACCTCTACCTCTAATGGTCGGACCACCACTTATGGTTGTCTGGCCCCTACTTCTAGCTAGCTGAGCAGGCGGTGCAGCACCCGTTGCCGGGACCATGTCACGAGAACCATGATGCTGTGAAGTGCTCGATGCACGAGGGAAAAATCTAGCAATGTGCCTCGGATCACCACAAGTATAACAAGACCTCAGCTGATGTAACTGCTGGTCGTGAAACTAACCCTGTTGACCTGAGTAATGTTACAACCCATATTCATGTACGTTGGCTCATGCCATAAGTTAATCGACGTAAACATGAGAAGGAATTATCTTTGAGATGATAAGAAGTTAATCCTATTGATCTTAAATGATACAAGAGTGTATAAGAGTGATTAACACGTATTAGAAGTTAAACGAATCAAGGATGTTGTAAATCTTATTTTTGGGTAAACCTAGGGGTGCTTGATATTCTCAAGAATTAGTATTTTAAGGTATTTGAATCATATAATATTCGTATCATAGTCTTTAAGTCAAACGAGTTATGAAACAAAAGTCGACAAGAGTTGTCGCAACTTAGGTTCAAAATCTTACTTAAACTTTAGGTCAAATGTTATTAAGATTTTATCCCAATCTGCTTGGAATTACAGGGTGATGTACGTTGAAGATCTATGAGTCTAATTTCCAACGCATTAAACCGCTTATCAATACGACATTGGAGATGAGAGATATAGACATTTTCGCGAGACTGCACAAGCTGCTAGGCGACAAGTAGGTGGGTCACCTACTTGGTTAAATGATAGCCCAAAAAGAGGTAATTTTGGGTCATCCAAAGAGCCCATTAAAAGGCTTATCTCCTGAAATATATCCCTCGTTATATTTCACAAATAACCAGACCTAAAACCTTGCAAACTTCCTCTCAAAAATTATCCACAAACCCTAATTGATTTTCCCTCTCTTTCAAGTTCAAATTGGGGGTAAACCCTAGAGTTTGAAGAACCAAGATAAGGGCTGAGTTATCCAGAAAGTAAGATGAGTTTACTGCTCTATTTTATCCATTTTTTATGCTGTAAATTCATGGTAATTCGTTTTATACTTGTAAGAACTCACGGGACGGTGATCGGAAGCCGTGAGTTCGAGTTATTCACTTGTAGCAGACTGTTTTGCGGACTGTTTTGTGTTGCTGTTGGACTGCGTGTTTTACTACTGTATTATGGAGTTTTGGAGGAGGAAGAGTGTGTAGAAACACCATATAGATGTAGGGTTGTGGGCTGGTCGTTCGTCGTAACATTTCCGGGTCGTTTGACACGACTACGGTGGTCGTCTTATGTATGAAGTTATTAGGTTGTGTGTGGACTATTTTGGGAGGCTCAATTTGATTATTATTGATGTTGTTTGGGATGTTTGGTGATTGTTTTGACTTGTGTGAAGTCATATATATAGGGGAGGTGTTGTCCGTTTCATCGTAAAATAGGTTGTGGTCGATACACAATAGTTATGACGCTTAAATGATAATGATAGTGTCATTTCTCTTATTGTAGACTAAGGAGTCGTGACAATTGCATAGCTTGAGATTGGGGAAGTATATACAAGGTATGTAAGGCTATCCCTTTCCTTCTTTTGTACGACTCCGATTGTACATAATGCGNTTCTTATGTTATCAATGTGTTGGTACTTCCTGATTCTTATAATATTCTTGATGAAGAGTTAATCCTAATAATGTTTACGGAGAATATCGACCTTACGTCACTCCGAAATGTTCAGAACATGATTCCAATGAGTCCTACATGCATTATATATATGTATCTATTTTTCTCTACCGAACTGCACTATAGTCGGCCGGGTATGGCACCTATTGTGCAACCACTGATCAGTTGGGTTTACCGAGTCCTCTTTGAGGTCGGGTATGATATGATGATGATGATGCCCACAGAGGCGGATGTTGATACGATGATGATGATTCCCATAGAGGTGGATGTTTTTAAAAGATTATGTATATATATGTATCATGCATTTCATCTTACTGTCTCTTAGAAGCACTCAGATGTTACATGTTGTATCTTCTCTACCTCTCTTTACATTATTGTTCATATTTATATTGACCCGCCTTACATACTCAGTACATTATTCGTACTGATGTCCTTTTTATTTGTGGACGCTGCATGTCGTGTTGCAGGTCCTAATAGATAGGTAGACTCAGTTCCCCCACCACAGTAGGCTTTCCAGTTCAGCGGTTATAGGCGAGATCCCTTCTCCGGAC
>ML430319.1:0-41153 GCA_005239525.1 Nicotiana knightiana | reverse complement strand
ATGAGTAAATGAGAGGTCTTCAGCAGATCATGCGTATACTAAAAGGTGTATGGTTCTTGATAAAGAGCTTTTAGGAAAGAATACTTATCCACTCTTACGGTAAAAAGGAATAACAAAATCGAAAGTTAGACACGAGTTGCAGCAAGTAAAAGAAGCAAGGTAATGAAGGGTATGAGGTACACAGTTAATAAAGATTATCCTTATTTACCATTCAGGAAGAGGGATATAAGCATTTTGAGTTACCTTCAACAGCAACAGAGGTATGTATAATTGGCCACACTGATCTAAGTTACGCTCTATGGGGGCTAACAAATATGGTTTAAGAGAAGGACATAATATCACGATCCGGCTGGGGTTAGAGTGAGCCAAAATGATGGATGAATTGTTTGCGTTAGTTGATATTTCCGAAGGATATTGCAAATGTGCCAATAGATCTTCTTGTGAGACACCCAGATGGTACACACTAAAATGGTACAGTTATATATGAGTACTATAAAGATAGGAACTGGAAACCTTGAAGGGATAAATGTTTTCTTAGTATGGCTCCCGTCCCTAGTAAAGGGAGAATGTTAGGCAACCTGAAGAGCCAGTAGGTGGAGCAAGAGGAGCTAAAAGCAAAAGAATATCTTGTTCAAGTTTTTGGAATAAAGTAATAGATATAAATGTTAGCAGGAAGTAAGAAGGGGGTTAATGATGCATTATGAGTAAGATGTGATACATGGATGACAACAGTAGATCAAAAAGATGGCAGTATTACAGAATCTATAGTCAAGTAAAGGAAAAGACAAGAGGTGATAGGCCTTGAGACAACAAAAGAGTATAGGCCATAAAGTCATATCCTCATTTCAAGAAATAAGTTCGTGACTCTAACGTGATTAACAGAAGGAAAAGTTAGACCCCAGAGTAATAGAAATCAGTATGGACTGGTGAAGAAGATAAACTAAAATGAATTAGGAATAGAGTGATTTGATAATAGTCAACATCATGAGAATTTCAAACTGCATTCCGGCAATAATAGAATGGACAACAGAAGAATATCCATGATGAATTCAGAGAATGGTCATTCAGGGAGATGCTTCCCTAAAGCAAGCAATATGAGCAAAGTTAAGCTTAAGGAACTGTATGTGCCAGTTACACTAAGTGTCACCATCACGAGTGAGGAATTTTGGTATCCTTAGTAAAGAAGGATTACCGCAAGGCGTGTAAGGGTCATCGATGATGTGAAAGGATGCCAAAGATGGAGAGGTCAAATATCTATAGGTAGGTTGTCGTAGCTCCAACTCTTAGTACTCCCCTAAAGGGGGGATATGGAGTGATAATAGCATTAAGTCAGAGTTAAGCGGTTCAAGTAATTATGGAATGGTAAAATAAGAATGAGATAAAAATANAGCCTACAAATATGCTACATTTCCAGAACATTATGCAAACACGACGTCAAGGAAAGGAAGTAAGGGTTCCAGCCCGGGATGTTATTGATAAATAAGGAGCCAGTGCGAAAGTTAAGTTAAGACAAAGGAAATAAACCATGAAAGATTACGCGGAACATTGATATGAGAATGGGCCAACGAGTAGTTGGTAGTTGATTCAGGAAGAACCTAGTTATGGATAAACAGGAGGTTACAGACGAGTCAGCAGATCGTGCAAGATAAACATGGTAAAACCCAATATAGTGAATTCAGCCTCGCAGTAATGTCATTGTAATACTTGAGAAATATTTGGATAGGAGTTAGGGTAGTTAAAGGTATCGTATGAATGTTAAGGAAATAAAATAGAGTGCCACTGGGAAGACAGTCAAAATATCAGTTCAGAAACAGCCCTAAAAGCACAACGACATGGAGGTAAGAACTACAAATATTTATAGGCGAGTAAGAAAATCGAAAACTTCTTCGGGTATATAATATAACAAGCTCGCAACTTTACAAGAGTCAGAGGGTCCTCCCAAAGTACTATAATGAAAAACTAGCTGAGGAAATAAGGAAGAAGGCTTCAACCAAAGCACAATGACCTAAAGAGGAAACAGTTATGTACCAACAGTCTCACTACAAAATTGTATGCACTCCAAAAGAAAGTGGCACCTACCATGGCTAATGATCAGGGAGTAAAACCAAAAGTAATATTCGAGACCATATGAGTTGCACAAGAACTTCGGCATGTGTGAGAACTCAGATAAGCTAAGTATGCACGCAACAAGGGAGAAAAAACAAGAAGACCAGGAAAAGCAATTGCTTACGTTTGAAGAAAGCTTAAATGGAATGAAAGGAATTATTCGATTTATGATCAGCCGTAGAAGACTCCGGTATAAGTTAAAAGAAAGAATTGAGCCCAGGTTATAGGCAAAGGATTGAATTGTTAGAAGATTTTATCCTGAACATTCCATAGCATCCATGAAAGGGCTAAAGCAATACCATGAGCCGCAGATCGGAAGATGGCTTAAAGACTAGATAAAGGCTGACCAGAAGGAAGAGGGAATTAAAGAGTTACATCAACGAAGTAAATCAGGAGTCTGATTATCGGACCGAGAAAACTATAGAAATCATGATTGAGAATTTTGCATAATTAATCTTAATATCAAAGGTACAAGAGAGATAGTACAAAAACAATATTTTATAACGGCTCTATGATAAAGCCAGTTAGAAGAAGTACCAGCCTCATAAGAAGTCGGTATGAAGCTCCCACCGGATTGTGTATGCACCAGAGGTACAAGTATTATAATAGAGCTTCAAGGCGTGAATTACACCTATATGGGAGGGAGGTTATGAAAGAGATAAAAGATGTGATGCGGGAATTTAAGGTAAGTAAGGTAAAGGTGAACAACGTACGAGATACTCAAATGCAGAATGTTATGAATAGTGCATACTTCGGATAGAAGGATAGAAGCACGAGGATTCAGTATCCAGGAATGATAGTATCGTCAATGGTATATTTTCCAGCCTATGGTCTCTAGGTATTGAGGGGCCTAGTCAGGAGAGAAAAGAAGAGTTAGAGATGATGTGATATCTCGCTTAATGTTCCAGAATAACATAAGGCAATCTATGGTGCAAGAAAGTGCAAGGAAGGTTGCAAGTAGTATAAATAGATATGTGTAGGTCGCAAACTAAAGTATGGTAAGCGACAAGGTTGAAGTAAGGATAAGAAAAAGTGAGTGAGAAGGTGACGAGAATGAATAAGTTCTCGGGATTAAGGCCATGAAAACTAGAGAGCTGATGGGTTCTCTAAGTTATAGAAAGCTCAGTATAGCCTGAATAAGCTCAAAGGAGTCTATGACTAGTAGCATTAGAAGATGGAATGTTTCCCTGGTAGTGAAATAAGGGTGTGATTGCGATATCTAAAGGATGACATTTAGGCCTTTGAGTAAGTAATAATTTGAAGAGGATTTCATGGATTGTAAGAGAATAAAATACCCACGTAACTGAATCACATTGGGATGCCATAAAGTACGGTCATTGAAGTACAGTATCATCCCTAAGTGGATTAGGAAAATCACTTCAAATATTCTTCGATGCAACGTAAGCCCTAGTGGCAAGGTATGGCGTAAGAGTTTTAAGTTATCAGTGGAATATTGTAAATTAATATTGAGGTGAATCAACCAAAGATGGATAAAAGTTCAACAGTATAAGATGAGATTAGACCATTAATCTTAAGGATAAGCAACGAAAGTAACCTGGAAATCGTTGCAGACCTCAGTAACGATAATTTGAAGTAAGAATTAAGGTAAGTATGGCCTACGTAGATGCAGTACAGTCAAACGAATGGCTAACCAGGTCCATGAAATAAGATGTAGCCATATTCGCAAGTTCTACAAAGTACCGAGCGAAGAACTTCAGTACATCTATAAATGCCCAAAGAGGCATCCTATTAAGCCTTGTATATGTTTACAAAATAAAGCCTAGAGATTGGAAAAAATCCGGAGGAAAAAGGAGAGAAGAGTCGCATAGGCACACTTACAAGGTCAGCATCGTAGAGGCTGCATGATAAGAAGTAGCAACAGTTACGAAATTGGAAGGAATTCGATCACAAGTCATGGCGTGGAAAGGAGGCATAAAGGGGGGAATGCCCTGGCCTTTGGGATTTATTCAAAGACCAGTTACCTAAATGGAAAGGAGAATATTAAAGTATTCGCAAGGGCTATGGGTTATGAGGATGATAAGTGCATCAGCCAACATTCGAGGACGAATGTTCCAAAGGGGGGGAATAATGTTACACCCCGTGATATTACGTTGATGTTACATCCTGCGGTATTACATTATGATGATGTTACGCTTTGCAGTATTAAATTACGACGATGTTGTACCCTGTGGTATTATACGTTGAATTGGTCGTAAGGAAATTGACATCAGTCCGAGGAAAAGATTATTTGGAAATTATAAGGATTATGCTATTTCAAACAAGTGATAAGTAAATTCGTGAAGGTGAGAGGGGGAGAAAGTCAAAGAAAATGAATCTTCGTCCAAGTTTGGTATGTTGGGATAAAATACGGCCCGGATAAAAAATATTCGGTATTTATGGACTAGTGGCGTACGAGGTACCACATGACCATGATATAAGGTGTATAAGATATGTTAAAAGTGAGTAATATTCTAAATAATTTGAGATAATTTTTAATTACATAGGTAGTTTGTTAATTATCATGTAACGGGTCATTACCTAGTTAATTAACAAGTTAAGGGATAAGATTAACCCCCCCCCCCCCCCCCAAATCAAAACGTGGCAGCCCGTGAAGTGGTCAAAAAGCCACTAGGTGACTCATATAGTACATGGAAAAAGTGTCACCTTATTAGAGTACTAGTCATGACTCATGAGTGTTAAATTCTTGGATTCATCACCAACCTTGTTTGTTTATATTGATCTCTAACTTTGATATGACCATCAGTACATGTATT
Source organism: Nicotiana knightiana (assembly GCA_005239525.1). Classification (NCBI taxonomy): domain Eukaryota; kingdom Viridiplantae; phylum Streptophyta; class Magnoliopsida; order Solanales; family Solanaceae; genus Nicotiana; species Nicotiana knightiana. The sequence continues at coordinate 36,273 of ML430319.1, read as the reverse complement.
CAAAAGCTTTTCAAAACTTAGAATTCTCTCTAATTACAAAGTTTCCTAACATCTTCGACGAGAGTTCCTACAGAATCCTCAACCAAATTCAAACGTGATTTCTTACATTACAAATTCCTACGAGATTTCTTCAACCAATGAGTTTTTTTTATCACATTAGTCACGTGAGATTTTATGATTTTAAGGGAGTACTGTGCAACCTTTTTCAAAAATATCGTACGGATTTTTCCCTATTCCAGGTATGTTAAGGTTATCCCTTCTTTCTTTTGGCATGGTCCAAATTATAATGAAGAAACGAGTAAATACACAGTTTCTATAAATTACTCTATTCATAGCAATAGTAGGGATGTCTATATTCTTGATTCCCTATGAGAATTATTATTATCTTCTGTTTATGGGTCTCGAAAATATGTATGATGGTAAAGTTTATTTCATGATATTAATCAGAGGCATAATAGCCTTATGACGTACCAAGAGATTTTATTGACGTATTTCATATGCATTTCATGCATTGACATATGCACATTGACCCATGACTAGATGGCGTTATATACGCCTATATATGTAAATATATGTATATCGGATACAGGAAAAGGTTACGGCGTTATATACGCACCAGCACCTGATCAACTGGTATATGATGATGATGTTGCCCACAGTGGCTGAAATATGGTTCAAACGGCATTATATACGCGTATATATGTATGTATATTCAAACGGAATTATATACGCATATATATATATATATATATATGTATATATATGTATATGGGATATGGGAAAGGTTATGGCGTTATATACGCGCCACCACCTGATCAGCTGGTATACGATGATGATTTTGCCCACAGTGACCGATATGATATGATGGGATGCCCTCAGCGGCTGATGATGTTATGGAACATATACCGATGCACGACATGACATTCATACGCATATGCATGACGCTAAAAGTAATTTATAATTTACAAAGTTATTCAGACTTACAAGTTGAGTCATGTACTCTATATGTCATCCATGTCTCTTATGCATTTATTTATGTGTCTTACATTCTCGGTATTATTCGTACTGACGTTCCTTTTTGCTTGGGGATGCTGCGTTTCATTCCCGCAGGTCCCGATAGACAGGTCGAGAGCCCTCCAAGTAGGCTATCAGCTCAGCGAAAGATGTTGGTGCACTCCATTTGCTTCGGAGTTGCTTGTTTGGTTAGTATGATTTAGACGTGTATTGTTTGGTATGGCGGGACTTTGTCCCGACCTTTATGACATTTATGTACTCTAGAGGCTTGTAGACATATGTCGTATACGTGGAAGATTGTCCGGCCTTGTCGGCCTATGTTTTGAGTTTATAAATGATTATGTTATCCTATTAGGCCTGTATGTTACGTGTAGATGATGATGTAATAAGAATGATACGTTACGTTGGTACTCGGTCGAGTAAGGTACCGGGTGCCCATTGCGGCCCATCGGTTTGGGTCGTGACAATGATGATAATGTTTATTTTGCACCCAGGATCGGCACTAGGGGCCGGAAACTAACTGGTCAGTCTGAAACTCGAGGAAGCTTCACCCGAGCTCTTCCTTGGCACCTCCAAGTCGCTCAGACTAGCAACATCGTCGACCCTAGCAAAATAATCATGGAAAGGTTCCTCTTCTCCATGGATTCCTTCTATGTGAGAAGTCTTTATGGCCCGAGCCTCGTGAATCATTTCCTTGGAGAATGAAGGAAAAGATAGGGAGTCTCCGATTTCTATTGCCCCAAGTGGATCTTTTGGGGCATTCTCTCTGTCTCGGGGAGCCTCGAGTCGGGCCTCCACAACTACATTCTCCACCTCCTCAGCAGCGCTCTCACCTCGAGGTGAGGCACCTTCGGCTTTAACCGGCTCGGGGACTTCGGCCGAATCTTCCCTTTGGACCCTATCAGGTCGGGCTAGAATATTTTAGCTTCTACCGGTCCAGTGGCCTTTTGAGCCTCGGTATTAGATCGTGCTCGGGACACCAGCCCAGAATCATCCTCTTTTTCTTCTTCTTCTTATTCTTCCTCCCTTAGAAGTTGGGCTGACTTCACAAATAGGGGGATAACGTTCTTCTTGGGTTTACGAGCTGCTCTCTTTTTGGGCTCTTGCCCCTCGGAGGTCAAGGCCCTCTTCCTTTTGCTCTCCTTCACCGACTTCGAGATAAGAGGTGAAACTTCTTCATTATCAAACGGGGGCCTCATCGTCGCATCTTTCCCGAGACCAACAAAAAAGAAAACTGAGTAAGCTCGGAAAAGTGTTTTAATAAAGACCAAATCATTAAAGACAGGAACAAGGCTTACCATGATTTTTAGCCTCCCACCGGCCCTTTGATAAATCGCACCATGCGCGCTCGGCATGTGTTGACGTTGAGACCAGGCTCATAACCCAACTCTCGAGATAAGGAACCGCACCCGACATTCAGACAGCAGCTACACCGAGAAAATACATCGATAAGGGAAGATGAAGAAGTAAAAACAACAAACAGAAATTAAAAACAGATTCATACTTACGTTTCATACTCCATTATCGGGAAATGGCATGCTCTCGGCCGGAATTAAGTCAGTGGTCCTCACTAGGACAAATTGGCCCATCCAACCCCGGTCTTTGTCTTCGTCAATACTTGGTACTTCTTGCAGAAGTCTATGATGACCGGATCGAGGGGACCCAACGTGAAAGGGTAAGTGTAAACACTCAAGAACCCTTCCACGTGGGTAGTGACCGCTTCTCAGGGGTCGGTATCACGACCTCTTTATTTCCCTAGTTGTAGTCTTTCTTCACATAGTCAAGGAAGCTTTTGGATATCGAGCATATGTATCTCAATACCGGTTCGGATTGACTAGGAACCGATGGTTTTTCTCGAATTTGAAGTCAGAACTAATGACACACTCCCGGGAACAAACTCCTCAGGGCGTGGCTCCGCCGTTGTTTTCTCGCTGGCTGGCCGAGACAAGGAAGCGATTTCTTTCTGGGGAACAGTCTTGACGTCTTAGCCATTTAGTTTTGTGGGCAAAGAAGAATGAAGATTGTAATATTAGGTGTTTTTAGAAGGAACAAATGATGAGATTCAAAGACCTGAAGAGAGGAAGCTTTGAAGAATGCAATTGAGATTAGAATGAAAGATATTGAAAGTAAAGTTTGAAAGAATGGAGAAAGGGTATATTTATTGGTTTCACGGTGACGGTTCAAAGCTGGTAGTGGCCGACCATCGACTGACGCACATTAAATTTCCCGGAGAATCGTACCGACAGGACGTTTCAGTCACCTCTATCTCTTACATCACGGTGCTGACGTCATGACAAATCAGAGTGAAGTTCGGAGACTCAATTCATTTCTTGTTATTACACTCCAAAAAACGAGGGGAGTATCTGTGTACGTTCAAAATCGGGCTCACCCGATTTTGTATGATTAATTGAGACTAGGATGGTAGGTCGAGGATCGGTCCCGTGTTGCGTCAGATCGCGACATGAGGATATATTAGCAAGCTCATAATCCGAGGACCAGTTGAGACCGAGACCAGTCGAGGACGAGACCAAACGGGATAGGCACCGAGCAAGACCAAAGAAAGCCTTATAAGTTTAAGAATAGAAAGTCGAGATATCTGTGATCGGGCAAGGATCGTGGCGGATATCTCGGCACGTATCAAATCAAGAACGGTTATTTAGTCAATCATGAGATTTCCTTCTGTATTTAGAATTGTACCATAAGTAGAATTCCTCTACTATATAAAGGGGGTTCTGATCATTTGTAACCATCACATTCACGCATAACAGCGCAATACAATACATTATCTTTCTTAAGCTCTCTTATTCTGTTGCTGAGTTCATCTTTTTCAATTATACATTCATTTGGTTCGAGGGCAATCAAGCTCAATGGTCAAGCTACATTTTACATCGGTTTACTTTATTTCATAGTCAATTTCTAACATTAATTCTCATATTCATCAATTTGTGCCAAATAAAATCACATATCCTTAAAACCACTTATAAATTTAATTGTTATCCAATTTTAAAGGTAAAAAAACTTCGTGTTGATAACGTGTTATGGAATAATATGAAATAACGTAACACAAGAGAAATTTAGAGAAAGATAATATTAGATCTGTTCTTGATGATGTTATATAAATGAGTAGAGAAAACTCCTATTTATAAGAAAGTTGCTTGGTGACGAAGTAACTAGTTTTGGTGGCCAAGTAACAAATCTTGGTGATCAAGTAACTAGACTAGTTTATGACTAACTAACTTGCTCCCAAGCAACTTCATAATACATGGCCATTCACTCTTAATATTGTTTATAACAACTCATTAATATTCTTTGGACTTCTCAAAGGACACTTAATGAGCACTACACCTTCTATAAATTATTATAGCAGTATTTTCCTAATTTCTTTTGGTTGATGTTGGACATCATTTGAAAGAAAATTGTGAAAATTGAGGGTGTCATAGTACGAATAAGTATAACAAAGAGAAAAATCTAGTATAATTTCACGAGGAGTTTGGAGAGAGTAATATGAACGTATATTTTAACACTTACCTTGTGAAGATAGAGAGATTATATTCAATAGATTATTAGTTCAAGAGATAGTGAAAAAGAAACAACAAACAATAATAATGATAAGGTAATAAGATAACAGAAGCGAACAATACAGTAGATAGTAATAACGATTTAAGAATAAAAAAAATACAAAAGTAATACTGACTGTTGGTATGATTAGGAGAAACTCTTAAACTTCCTCTCAATCATCAATCGTAATTTTTGACCTGCACACGTTCATATCACAGTACGAATAGAGGTACTCCATGTCGTGCTAGGAGGCTAGTGGGTCAAATAATGGAGAAGTCGTACGTGCTATGTCTGCTAGTTGGACTAAATCTACTAGACGTGGCCAAGCAGATTTGGTCATTACATAGGACCAATTACTTGGTAATCTAAAAACAAGAAAAAAAGGAAAAATGAAAAAAAAATGGTGAAACCACAGGTGAAGGTGTTTTCTCCTTTTGTTGTTGATTTTTGTATTCATTTTCCATTTTATAGATTCTTATTCTATATTTACAATGAGTATATCCAAAGGACTACTCTCAAATTCCAAGTTCTTAATGACAGATTGGCCTAAGTCTGAGTGTATGAGCTGTCTAAATTCCAAACTTTGGCTTAAATGCTATAGATTCTTCCTCTTACTTTGATATATTCAATGTTAATTTGAATAATTTTATTCGATTACATAAAATGGTTAGTGAAAAACTCAACCTAGTTTGACAACATGTTAACAACTCCTGACTTTTATATATATATATATATATATATATATATATATATATATATATATATATATAATATATATTATTGTAAAATTAACTAATTAATCAAGAAAAGATGATCAGTATTTTAATGCAAATTCTCTTGATTTCACTATTGTAAATATGTTCATATTTAATATTCGCATGAGAAAGCGACACGTGGAACCGAAGACAGAAAATAGCCAAATCGGAAGGCAATGATCTCTCTTGTCATCGGACAGAATGATACTCATAAAGACAAAATAAATACCGTCATCCGGTAGCATTCAATGAAGAATATTCTATAGCATTAAGTGTATGATCCGTTACAGGGAATATGGCATTCAGTGCACACCGTTGCACGTTCTTCAATGGCCCTTATAATTATTATTAAAGAGAAGCTTGATCCTAGGACCTTATTCCCTAGGTGTAACTATAAATTGTAAGCTCTATCATCATTGTAAGGACGAATTTTCTGACAAGCATATACTATACTTCATCAAAAGCTCAAATAATATTTTACTTTCTTACTTGTTTGCATTGTTCTTATTGCTCCCAGTAACTCTGCGCCCGAAACTAAGATATTTGTTGCTTATCTCAATTTTAAGGCTAAGTCTTATATTTTTGTCTAATTCATCTGTTATTTTTGGTTAATTCACTTGTCTATAAACCACGTATAAACTCAACTATACCATTTTACGGGCAAACATTTTGGCGCCTACCGTGGGGCATAGACAGTTGTAATTGAATTCCGGGCACACCACCAGTGCTGAAGGGGCCGGACTCAAAGAAGTACAAGCAATTATCGTAAAAACCAAGTGAAGCACCAGAATTCATCCCGAAGCGGTTTAAAATGTCAGATGTGCCGAAGTATATTGGGACTTCATATCCTCAGGAGCATATCACCACATATACAACGGCGGTAAAGGGAACGATTTAGCTCCCCATAAGATTGAGTCTGCTTTGCTGAAGAAATTCGAGGAGACTCTTATGAAGGGAGCCTTGACATGGTATTCTCCTTTGCCCGAGCATTCGATAGACTCCTTTGAGATGCTCGCGGACTCTTTCATCAAAGCCCATATCCTGGCCTGAAAGGTACAGTCCCAAAAGGCCGATAAATTCAGAACTGCGCAAGGAGATTCCGAGTTGCTGCGAGAGGTTGTAACCAGATTCTAGAAGGAAAGGATGTTTCTACCAGTCGTACCAGATGAATGGGTGGATGAAGCATTCACCAGAGATCTGAATCCGAGAAGCTCCGATGCTTCCCAGAAATTGAAAGAAAGTTTGCTTGAGTTATAGGCAAAAACTTGGACGGATTTTCACAACAGGTACCAATTGAAGACGACCAGCTAGGTTTCCCGGCGTTGGTCAGGGATCGGGACCGGGAGAATAATAAAGAGAAATTGAAAGACGATTTTGACACAGATCGACAGTCTTCGAGGAGTCATTTTTTCCCTATAAACGGGCTGAAGTACGTGGCAAAGGTTTCTGATCGATGGATAGATTCTCTATCGATAGGAGAGTTGATCACGGCCAAAACAACATGTCATTACAGGACAAGAAAATGTCAGGTTCTCGAGATTCTTCCTACCCCAGGTTTTCCGAATACAACTTCAAAGTCTGCGTAGTGGAGCTGGTGTCGCCTATGAAGAACATTAAGAAGTACGATTCCCGAAGCCAATGAGATCTGATCTCAGCCAGTGGGATCCTAATTTGTGGTACGAATACTATGGGACAAACAGTTACTGTTCTGGGGACCGCCGACATCTGCGCAAAGAGGTGAGACATTGCTGAAAAATGTCCATCTCATGGAATTTTTGACCGGGCTAAAAAAAACTACTGTCGCAATCATGATAACGCAGAGCTTTCGAAAGCAGGGGAAGATCCCCTGTGCCAGACGATCAACATGATTTTCGGGGGGAACGAGATTAACGAGGTTACATTCTCGGCGGCAAAAAATACGAAGGTGTTAGTGAACCACAGTAAGAGACTCCTGGAAGTCGCTGAAGACGACATTACTTTTACGGAGGAAGACACAGATGGACTGTTGCTACCGCATGACGATGCCCTGGTAATCTCTCTAAATGTCTAAGATTTTAAAATTAAACGTTTTCTGGTAGATCCAGAAAGTTCGGTCAACATCATACAATAGAGGGTGTTGGAGAAAGCCAAGCTCACCGGAAGTATCATTCTGGCCACAAAGATCATCGCAGGTTTCAACCTAGAAAGTGTGACAACCCGAGGAGAGATATCGCTACCCACGAATGCTAAAAGGGTGATTAAGAAGACCTTTTTCAAGGTGGTGGACGGCGACATGGGCTACAATATTATCTTGGGTAGATCATGGTTGCAAGAGATGAAGGCTCTACCAACAACATATCACTATTCGCTGAAATTCCCAACTCTCGAGGGAATTAAACAAATAAAAGGTGACCAACTAGCAGCAAGGGAGATGAATGCGGTCTCAGTCTTCAATATCAAAGGGAAGGAGTATGGGGCATAGCAATTACAGGAACCAGTGCCTATTCCCGAGCGTAGCAAAGTCAACCAAGGGGAAGAATCGCCGGAATCCTATCAGGTGCCAAGGTATTTCCAGGTACCAGAAGAGACAGACTCAACAAAGTGCAAATGGAAGAATTTGAGCAAGTCGCATTATTCGAAAAGTTCTTGGAGAGGAATTTCCACTTGGGGACAGGACTGCACCCCGGACTCAGGTTTGGGTTTATTGAATTCCTTAAATTTAATGTCGATTGTTTTGCATGGTCGTATGCGGATATGACTTTGCCGAGGTCAAAAAAAAATTTGTCAAAGAAGAGGTAACTGATTTGCTTGATATCAATTCAATTCGAGAGATAAAGTATCCTGACTGGCTAGCTAACGCAATAGTAATTCCAAAGAAGAATAATAAATTTCACATGTGCGTGGATTATAAGGACTTAAATAAGCCATGCTCAAGTGACTCGTTCCCATTGCCAAACATTGACAAAATGATTGATGCAACGGTCGTGCATGAGTTAATGAGTTTCCTCGAAATCACTAATTTCGACACATATTGTTACAATGTGATGCCCTTCGGGCTAAAGAACGTCGGATCCACCTATCAACGGCTCGTGAACAAGATGTTTGAAAAGCAAATTGGGAAAACCATGGAAGTTTACATATATGATATGCCTATTAAGTGTTTGAACGCGGGTGATCATCTTAAACACTTGCAAGAAACTTTTGACATCCTAAGGAAGCATAATATGTAGCTTAACCCTGAGAAATGTGTGTTCGGGGTCAGTTCCGGTAAGTTCCTAGGGTTCATGGTGTCACAGAGGGGGACCGAGGTTAACCGTGATAAAATCAAAGTCATCGAAGACATCCCGAACCAGCTAACGGGGAGATTGGCCGCTTTGAGCAGATTCATTTCCCGATCTTCAGAAAAATGCCATCATTTCATTGAACTTCTGAAAAAGAAGAACATCTTTGAGTGGACTGATCCCGTCCAATTTCACTCCTCTAATCGAGGTTATGAAAATGGTCGATGCAATAGTAATACTCAACAAGACTCGGGCTCGAATTCTGCAGGGAGCTATATGTATGGGAGTTAGTAGTATATATCGTAGCGCGTGAGTTTCTATATCTAAATTTGCACTTCCGCAATATTTGTTTTTGTTTAAAAATCTAAATTAAACTACGATTGCAATTTAAAGAATGAAACCAGGAAATTGTTTTTGTTGTTTTCAAATTATATAAAAGGCCTTTGCTATGACCTTCACCTAGGTGTTTGCCTAATGGGGTGTAAATTTTAAAGCTTGTTTTGTTGGTCGGGGTGTATTATAGCTAACTCAAGTACCCACTCAATACCTCTCGGTTAGAGAGTGATTTTGCCCAATTTGGCTTTCTCAAGTTCAAAAGGTCTATTGAACAAAATGGTTGATAAAAAGCTCAAGTCGGATTTTACTATCTCTAGGTTCAACCCTTTAATTGGGCTTATAAATCTCTCGATTGAGTCAATTTCTTGCTAGCCAAATTTTCCTAGACTAAGTCCCTCTTTCTCAAGTAGAGACCAAGTCAAATAGGCATGAATTAATGTTTTCAACCATTAATTCTTCAAATAAAATCAAGAACAAGGCTAGATAATAAACACCCAACCATAAACAAGCAATAAATCAAACACCCATTAAGTTTACACACTAGGGTTGGGTCAACACCCAAGTGAAAATCTAGCTACCCATGCTTAAATTGGAAGAAATAGGAGAAGAAATGATAATTAAAATGATGAAATCAATATTCAAAAAGCTCAAAAGAGCAAAAACTACTAAAAAGAGTAAAAGAAATTGTCTACTATAGTAGTTGATGTCAAAAGTTGACCTAAAAAGTAAAACTTTTCTATATATACAGGGATTAAATTTTTGGAAAAAAATTCCGTTTCGGAGGTTCTACGGCCGCACAATTCCATGTGCGGTCTGCACTTTGCTTTAGCTTGACGGATTGGAAATCTGCGGCCGCATAATTTTGAACTGCGGCTGCACTGTTCTCTTTCTGTGGTCCGCATAATAATGTCAGCAGCAGCAGCTTGCTCTTCTTTGGTCTGCACAAATGTGACTGTGGCCATGTAGCTCTTCTTCTGCGGCCTCACAATAATTGTGCGGTCCACACTTTTGGTGGTTGAGATGCAGGTTCTCTGAACTTTTGCCCTGACCCAGCTTCTGTGGCCGCACATATCATGTGCCGACTGCACTTTGCACATTTCTATGATGGTAATTTCTTCACAACCTGCGGCCGCAGATAATATTCTGTGGTCCGCACTTTGAGCTTTTGTGCCTGTTTTTGTCCTTGAGTTCATATTACTCATTCTTGAGTTGGATTTCATCTCGGGAGTTTATATTCCAATATTCCTGTAATTAAGCACATTTTATCAGTTTTCGGGAACACAATTAAACACTTTTGGACTAAAACAAAAGCTAAAATATGCTAATAAGTAGTCAAAATCTCCACTTATCATGGACACCAAAATGCCAGCCGGCTTTGAAGGATATGAAAAGGTATTTGTCAAATCCTCTTTTATTGTCAAAATCGGAGGAAGGCGAATAACTACTGATATACTTAGCGATCTTGGAGGTTGCGGTAAGTGTTGTTTTAGTCCGTGAGGACGAAGGTACGCAATCTCCCATTTACTATGTTAGTAAAATTTTAACGAGAGCAGAAACTCTCTACCCACATCTAGAAAAATTAGCCTTAGCCCTCATAATCTCCGCTTGGAAGCTAAGTCCTTATTTCCAATGTCACTCGATAGCTTTAATGAACACTTTTCCCCTGCGAAATATTGTTCATAAGCCTGAACTTCCAAGTAGGCTAGCTAAATGGGTCATCGAAATGAGCGAATTTGACATAGAATATAAACCTGGGACTGCAATTAAGTCATAGGTTTTGGCCGACTTAGTGGCCGATCTCAGTCCAGGACTTTTACATTTGGCTACCAAAGAAGCAGTAATGGTGTCGGAATCGATCAGGAGTTTGGACCTTGTTCACGGTCAGAGCTTGCAATGTGAAAGGGTCCGGGCTCGCATAGTATTAACCACGCCTTCGGGAGAAACCCTAGGCAGGCCATAAAAAATGTTCTTCTTACTAAAAATAAAAGCGGAGTATGAAGCTTTGATTGTAGGGCTCAAATTGGCCTGGGGGCTAGACTTTGAGGTCATAGAAATCAAATGTGACTCCCAGTTAGTGGCAAATCTGGTTTACGGGATCTTCAAAGCCAAGGAGAAACGCATGCAACAATACATAATGAATGTTCAGGCTCTGCTCGCTTGGTTCCGGGAGTGGTCAATCACGCATATCCCGAGGGAAGAAAATGCAGAAGTAGATGTGCTAGCTAACCTTGAATGATCTACAGAAATGAAAGGATAGGATTACGGTACGATCATATAGCTTATGCACTCGGTATTGGATGTAGATAGTTATTACGAGGTAAACGCGATTAATTTGTTCTAGGACTAGAGAAACGAAATTATTGACTACATCGAACACTGGAAACTGCCTAAAGATCCCAATACATCTTGGGCGCTACGCGCTAAGGCAGCGCGATATAGTTTCAAAGAAGGTGAACTATACATAAGATCTTTTCAAGGCATGTTGGACCGATGTTTGGGAGACTCTGAAGCGAATTATGTTATACGAGAAGTCCACGAATGGATCTGCGAAAATCACTCGGGCGCAAATTTTTTAGTGTTGAAGTTAATTAGGGAAGGGTACTACTAACACCGGATGGAGCAAGATGCCAAGGCTTATGTTCATAAATGTGATAAATATCAATGCTATCCACCGCCGGTACATCAACTGGAAGAGCCATTGCACTCGGGTTTGTCACCACAGCCATTCATGAAGTGGGGGATGGATATCGTTAGACCATTGCCACCGGCTCCCGATAAGGTAAGATTTCTTTTGATTTTAAATGATTATTTTTCTAAGTGGGTTGAAGTAGGTCCGTATCAGAATATTGGAGAACAAGAAGTAGTAGATTTCTTGTGGGAGAATATAATTTACAGATTTGGGACACAAAATAGATATCTTGTGACAACGGGCCACAATTTATATGCGCAAAGGTCACAAAATTCCTTGAAGACTTGAAAATCAAGAGGATGACATCATTACCCTATCATCTGAGCACAAACGGCCAGCAGAATCAACGAAAAAGGTGATTATACAAAATCTCAAAAAGAAATTGGAAGCAGCTAAAGGAAAATGGCCCGAAGAGCTGCCAGGTGTACTATGGGCATACCGAACAACAACCAAATCGATCATGGGGGAGACTCCTTTTTCTCTTGTGTACGGGGCAGAAGCCTTAATCCCGGTAGAAGTAGGTGAACCTACCCTGAGGTATTTCTGGTCAAACAAAGAAGCAATGTTAGTCAAATTGGAGTTGCTTGACGAACGCAGGGACTTGGCGCATATAAGGATGGCGGCGCAAAAATGGAGATCGAGAGATATTATAATCGAAGAGCCAACCTCCATTATTTCAAATTAGGAGACTTGGTTTTAAGGAAAGTAACTCAAAACACCCGAGAACTCAATGCGGGGAATCTAGGTCCAACATGGGAAGGCCCTTAGAAATTTTTCAAGAAACTGAAACGTGGAACACCTCAAGTAGGGATGAGTATTCGGGCAGTTCGGATTGAATATGAAATTGCGGTTTGGATTTTTGGTTTTCAGATTGAAGAAATTACAATCCAAATCCAATACAAATAATTTCGGATTGGATCGGATTATTTAAGTTCGGTTTCGGATTGATCGGATTGGATTTATCGGATTTTCGGTTTCAGATTTTAAGCCTATTAGTTGAGCTTATAGAAATAACTCGACATAAAATAATTATTTAAATGAATTAGAAATATGGTAATCAAAAGATGCTTTAGTTATTGATATCTTCTCGACTCTATATAATGCCTCTTCAAGAAAAAAGGTCTCGAATATGGAATACATCACACTGATTCAAATTATACTATTATAAATTAAAGGCGTAATGGCTTCCTGGCCACTTAAATTTGTATCGGTTTGTAAAGTCGATACATGAACTTATATTTTTCCCATTTGAACACTTCAACGTGACGGAATGAATACTAATAAACACATGTGACCATTGACCAAGCCTATGGGGAAGTGGAACGGCTGACATGGCTAAATTGTGTGCAAATCACGCTGCCAAGGTGCGTGAATAGTTTTATTTTTATTAAAAAATATTATAAATAGAATAAAATATAAATAAAAAAGAAAAAGAAAAAGAAAAAAAGACCTTTCTCTTCCCTTTCTCTTTTCCCCTCCCCTCCCACCTCTCTCATCTTCCCAAGCAACTCCCCCATCCTGTATATTTTTTCATTTTCTATCCTACTTTCCCTCCCCTTCCCCGTTTCTTTTTCCTTTTCTCTTCCACATTCACTAAATGGCTCATGCACAAGGATGGCAAGCACCATTATAAAAATAGTCCAAATTGTTATGCGTTGATTTACTGGAAAAAGAAATTCAAGACCGGATATTTGATTCATTATCATCATCATCATCATCATCATCTGGTTCTTCTTGGTCGTCACTGAGCTCTTCTAGATTGTACTAAAGTTGTTTGGGGAAATTTAGGGTTTGCAGGTGGCTTAGCGAAGAAGCCGTCAATATGAGGAGGGCAGGGTTTGGAATCAAAGTCGATTAGTTCTCGGGAGGTACCATCCCTATCCCATTCCCTTTTTTTAATCTCGTTGTCGGTTAAACACCAGAGAGAACTCAAATTGGAGGAGGGTGTCGTTGCTATCACCGTCAAAGTCAGAGAGCTGACGACCTTGTCCACCCGTACGCTGAAGCTGTCATCCATTGCTATCTTGTGAATGGTGTGAATATAACACAGGCTATATACACAGGTTGTCAAAGCAGAAAAGAGCAGTTAGCTATATTGTTGTTTGGACGAAGCTTTCATATAAGAGGAAAAGATGATGGTGGTTGAAAATGACTGATGTTTGGAGTTGGTGGTGGACTATTGGCTGTGTATGGTGGAGAAAAAAGAGAAAGAAAAAGAAATTAAAAATTTTAAAGATTAATTTTTTTTCTAATAATATAGGACCCATAAATCCACATGTCATTTAATAAAGACCAAACATGTGACATGGCATTCATGTCAGAGCGATTGGTGAACACATTCAACAGAAAGTGTTTATAAGTATTCATTCCGTCAAGTTGAGGTGTTCAAATGGGAAAAATATAAGTTCATGTATCGACTTTACAAACCAATACAAGCTTAAGTGGCCAGGAATCCATTACGCCTAAATTAATAGATTAACTGGGAAAGGTGATCACACCCAACTATGCCTAATAAAAGGACTAAGCGGTCATTGCAAATATAATCCGGTTTATAAGTCCTGAGTCGAATTCCACATAGAACTTAGGATTAGCTACAGTTGTTCACTATCACCAAGAATACAAGCTTGAACAATTCCTAACTTATTGATATTAATATTCTTGTGTTTAACTAATTAACTAACAAATTAAAATTGTAAATTAACACTAAAGATACTACGGGTTGGAGAAAATATTAAGGAGGTCTAGAGTTATGATTTCCCCAATTGTCGAAACCCTTCCCGCTACGTCTTCTATAATTTTGCCTAAGTATTCTCTACCAATCATGAGCGCTTTGCGTGTTGTAATTCTCTCCCGAGTAACTACCACAATTAACTAGACATATTCACCCGAGTTACGCTAGCTGGCTTTTGTTACAGCTCACTTAGATCGCACCCAAGGTTTCTTTATCCCTAATCCCACCTTTAAACCTTAGGTTATTGATTCCTCACACACGTCGGGAGTGATGATGTTCAACAACTACCTAAATATGCACTCTCTCCCGAGTAATACATACTAAATAGGCACAGCTAATTGAGGATCCTTTCAATTAACTTCAACAAGAACGTAGTTGAATAAATAGAGATTATAACTTGGCAAATCTATATTAATATAGCAAGAGGTTCATCCTTCAACAGGTTCCATANTGTATATATATATATATATATATATATATATATATATATATATATTGATATAAGAGTGGTTACACCTCTCTAAGCACTTTAATACATTTTTTTATTCACATTTAAGTCCATACTTTTGTCAAACCATTATTCCACCTTTTCATCATTGTGTTAGACCCTTTACTTCTTTAATCACACTTTTTCAAAAGCCACCACCATTTGAGACTTCATTCTTTTGTTTTCTTTTTTTTTCAGTCCCGGTGGCTTCTAGTATTCATTATCACACTGTGCACCTTTATCTAGATTCTCTTAGTTCCACTCAAAAGCCCAACCAACCACCCCACACTTTCACTTTTCTATGTTCATCACAACTCAAGTGCTTCTAGGAGGTGATAGGGTTCAAAAGATAGTCAATTCAAAAATTGGGCCAGGATTGTAATGTGGTTGCCAAAGAAAACAAGATTACAGGCTCAAAGAGATTAACTATGGTATATACAATCAGGTGGGTAGAAATATATATAAATAGGTTCAACGAAGAAACGCCTATATCATTTTCTAGACCAATCAAAGCTACCATTTCGCTTCGTACACACACAGGGCAAGTTCTAGGCGTTGAATGTTAGCACAGAATACACAAAAGTCTCACTCACAGATGTCACATGACTCAGTCAGTTCGGATCATCAGACACTCTGCTCAAAGTATTTTCGNTACTCATAATAAAACAAGATAAAGCAATAAAATAATTCATGATTCTCAAAATACTGATAAAAGAAGAAGATTGAAAACTCCAATGGTGTCTTGATCTTTCTCCCACTTGTTCTTGCCTCCAAAATAAGTTTAAAACAAGTTTAACCTTGACTTGGGCGAGTTTGTTGAGTTTATATAGGGTTAGGATAAGTTTCCCACGTTTTGCAATTAAGTCCCTCAATTTTTCTGCCTATCTCTAGGTCGCCCGCGGTCGCGAGCCAACCGCGGCGCGACCGCGGTGGATTAGGCCAATTCTGTTTTTCTCCTTTGTCCACCGCGTTCCAGCCGCGGTCACGGTGGATGTTGCCCAGTCTTTATAGCCTTTTTCTTGCTCGTTTTCATCTGGACTTTTCTCGTTTGGCCTTGTATCTACATATTGGACTCCAAAACGCTCCATATTATCTTCCAACTCTGAAGTAACTCCTGTAAAGCAGAAAAAAATTAATGAGAGCATTTTGTTATCATTTAGCACTTAAAACATTNGGAACATGCAATTTAAGGCTTTCTTGCTAGAGTCGACTAGTGAGCCTAAGTGTCATGCTAAGACGATCAATATTCAAGGTACTACAAAGTTCAAGGATCCTATTTCTATTCTTCCCTGGCCCAAGAAGTCCTAATCTAAAAAAAAAAACTAACTACACCCGATTCAAATGGAAACCCTTGGAAAAGAACCATGGTTTAAAGAAAAACCAAGTGGGAGTTGGTACACTACCTAACAAAAGAAAATTATTTTTTTGTTTGACTTAAGACTCGTCGAGAGGTGTCCGTCTTCGGGCCAAGCCGAAGTTAATTAATTAACAAATCAAAATATCAAACAAGCCAAAATACTACAGAAACTATACAAGTGTACAACAACAACAACAACCATCCCCTACACCACACTTAAAAATTTAGCATGTCCCCATGTCAAAGAAATTAAAGCAAAGTAAGGGAAGGGAACTTCCCTGGTGCTTAGTCTTGATCGGAGATGGTGTCAAGATCGAGGTGACACGCTAGACTTAACGCCCGGAGCCAGCCCATGATCTTTTTTTCGGACCTAGCACTTTGGGGGGANTTTTGTTATCATTTAGCACTTAAAACATTGATAAAGCATGGTTAACTTAGAGCATAAATAGCATCTACATCGCATAATATAGGCTACTATCAACACCCCACACTTAAATCGTTGCTAGTCCTCTAGCAACAAAACCATACTCTATAGGCCTAATCATCACAGGGTAACTTCCCCACTCCTCGCACCAAGAACAATTCAAACTGATAGACTACCTCAACATAACATCAAAACCTCAAGAGTGGACTCTCTCTCTAGCCATGCAATGTCCCTAACCGGCCTTCCTACTCTCAGTCAGAGGTCCAAACTTAGCTTCCTTTCACGAGTCAAGTGTNAATTAACAAATCAAAATATCAAACAAGCCAAAATACTACAGAAACTATACAAGTGTACAACAACAACAACAACCATCCCCTACACCACACTTAAAAATTTAGCATGTCCCCATGTCAAAGAAATTAAAGCAAAGTAAGGGAAGGGAACTTCCCTGGTGCTTAGTCTTGATCGGAGATGGTGTCAAGATCGAGGTGACACGCTAGACTTAACGCCCGGAGCCAGCCCATGATCTTTTTTTCGGACCTAGCACTTTGGGGGGACAAATTGTCAACTCGAGCACCCAACTCATTGACTGAAGTGCGTAGGCCAGCCATATCTTGCTCCAAGGCTGTCATCCGGGTACTCCGGCGGGCCTGTGATGGGCCCGCTTCATCAGCTATCTACACCGGTGGGGCAGCAACATGCATAGATCCCTCATCATCATCACCAACATCATCATCATCCTCATCAGCTGCCACAGGATGGTCCTTCCCAACTGTGATTTTACTATCCCTGAATGGGGCTTTTAATTGCAATTTCCCATCGTAGATGGGGCTTTCCAGAACTCGTGACGCACGGCACAGCCGGGTGACCAGATAAGGGAAGAATAACCCTTTTGCTTTCCTTTGTGAACCGGATGAACATTTCATCTTAAATGAGCCGGGCCACGTCAAAGTCATGGTGGTTGACAAAACACCAAATCGTCGCTGCTCTTGGCGCATTAACAACTGTTGTATTGCTGGATGGAAGGAGACGGCTGTTGATGATCGTTAGCCAACACTTAGCTTCCCAATTGAGATATTGGGAGTTCAATGTCATTCTTGGCTTGATCCATATTGTCTCTCTACCAGCGACACAGATTGTTTGAACCATTAAGTTCCAAGTGACTGGTGGTATCTGATAATCTTGGTAGTAGTCTGTATCTCCGGTGAAGGCCGGCAACCTGTACACTCGGCGGATGGCCTCAAGAGACACATTCACCGGGGTGTTTCGTACTGTGACTACTCTATCGACATGGTCCAGGCAGTTAGCATAGAATTCCCGGACCATCATAATATTAACCTTTTCCAGCTCATCAAGGAAGACGTCCAGTTGACGTCTCCTCAACTCGTCGTAAATCTGTGGGCATTAAACTCTTAACACAACCCTCTCAATGTGCACTTCAGGCACCAACTTCCTAGCTGATTTGGCATTATATCTATCTTGAGCCGTTTTGGATACAAAGCGGGTGTTTTCAAATTGGCTCGAACTCGCCTGAGCTCGAGTTCGGGATGAACCACCTAACCCATTGGCTGATGCACCTGTGGCACGTTTTTTCCTGGATTGATGCATTGTACCTGACAAATGAAGGGATACTATTAGTGAGGGTTTGAGATGTGCGAACCTAGAGTGGTTACTCAGACTTCACCACCACTATGGTCACATTAACAAGTATAGCTCAATGGGGCAATTTCACAAGCAACTAGTGCGCAGTGAATAATTATTTCATAAACTTAGCCCGTGTAAGTACAAATTCTCCCCCAAATCAACCATAATCACTACACAAACTCCACCCTACCACAATCAACTTCAAACAACAACATCATGTTATTTCTACCATATTTTACACATTACCAACTAAAAAGAAGAAAAGAAACCAAAAAATTTTACTCTAAATACTACAACACTTCTATATTTACAATTGCAAAAGAGAAAGAAAGAAAGAAGCATAACATACCTGGGAGTTGTAGAGTTAAGAGAGGAGAAAAGGAGGAGAATTTTGGGGTGGAAGGGATATTAGGGAAGAGGGTGGCTCGGATGTGTGTGTGTGTGCATAAGGGAGAGGGGTTTGGGAGAGAAAGAAGAAGAAGAAGGAGAAGAAGAAGAAGGAGAGGAGGAGGTGTGGGATTAGGGATTTAGAGTAAGAAGGGATTTTGGAACAATGGGGGGAATGGGTAGGGGGTGGGTGTATCTTAGTTAGTTTAGAAAAGAAAAAGAAAAAGAAAAAAAAATTTACACTTACCTGGTGACTGGAGGCAGAGACGCATTAATCCGCCGCGGTCAGTTCGTGCTCGGACCGTGGTCCCGGTGGACCGCGACAGAACTAATGTACTCCACCGTGGTTGGTTCGCGCCCCGACCGCGGTCGTGGTGAACCCTAGACAAAAATAGTGTATTCCACCACGGTCCAACCGCGTTCGCGGTGATGTACTTCCGGAATTTACTTGTTTTTATCACGCTTTTTACCTTTCCGGAGTTGGTTCTTGCCCCCAAACTTCTCCAAATATGCACCAATCCTCTCCTATACACTAATATTTGGGTTAGTATCATACACATTAAGTACAACAACAAAGAAAAAGGGAAAAACAAAAGAAAACATGGGTTGCCTCCCAAGAAGCGCTTGATTTAACATCGCAACACGACGCAGATGAGCGTGTTTAAGGCTCGTTCGACCTCAGGGGCTTAGCCAAATGAATCTCTCACACGTCCTTGACTTCATCCATGCCCACATATGGTTTCAACCTATGTCCATTGAATCTAAACGTGCAAGAGTCATTTTCTAAGGAAATATCTATGGCACCCGAAAGGAGAACTTCAACCACACGAAATGGCCCAGACCATCGTGACTTGAGAACTTCGATACTTTGACATGCCCACTGGTTTTAGGATGGTATGGAGTTTCCACTTTTTGGTGTACATCATATTTCGCCAGCAATTTCTCAAATGCTCGATTGAAGAAGTGAGTGCCTCCGTCACTGATTATGGCTCTTGGGGTCCCGAAACGGGTGAATCTATTCTTCTTTAAAACCCAATCACCACCCTTGCATCGTTGGTGGGGAGTGTTGCAGCTTCCACCCATTTGGACACATAATCTACAGCAACAAGTATGTACTTATTGCCATAGGAACTGACGAAGGGACCCATGAAGTCTATTCCCCAAACATCGAACACTTCAACCTCCTGAATTGGGTTCATAGGCATCTCAAGGCGACAGGAAATGTTCCCGGTTCGCTAGCATTCATCGCAGCCATTGATCCATAGATGTTCATCCTTAAACACAGTTGGTCAGTAGAACCCGGATTCGAGAACTTTCGCACCCGTCCTTACTCCCCTAAAATGTCTGTGATATGCCGATGCGTGACATGCCAGCAAAATAGAAGATTGATATATCTCGGGACAAACCTCTGGATCATATTGTCAACACAAATCCTAAACAGATAAGGTTCATCCTAGTAATACATGTGGCAGTCACGGTAAAATTTCTTCTTTTGGACAGAGAAAAAGTCATAGGGAGTTATACCGCTTTCCTTGTAGTTTGTAATGTCTGCATACCATGGCACTTCCTCAACTCTTGTGGCGAGTATCTTCTCGTCTGGAAAGTTTTCCAAAATATCCTCTACCTCAACTAATTTTTTAGCTCCTTCCAGTCGCGATAAGTGATCAGCGACCTGATTTTCCATGCCCGTACGGTCATGGATTTCCAAGTCGAACTCTTGCAGTAGCAGCACCCAACGAATCAAGCACGGTTTTGACTCCTTCTTTTCGATCAGGTACCTAAGAGCAGCATCATCAGTATATACAATTACCTTTGAGCCAATCAGGTATGATCTGAACTTGTCAAATGCAAACACCACAGCCAGCATCTCTTTCTCTGTTACAGTGTAGTTCAGATGTGCTCCACTCAATGTTCTACTTATGTAGTAAATTGGCTGCATTATTTTATCCTTTCGTTGTCCTAACACTGCTCCCACTGCGTAGTCACTTGCATCACGCATTAGCTCAAATGGTTGCTCCCAGTCGAGGGTAACAATGATGGGTGTTGTGACTAGCTTCTTCTTCAAGTCCTCGAATGCTACCCTGCAATCATCAGAAAAAATAAAGAGGTGATCCTTTTCTAGCAATTTACACAGAGGGTTAGCAATTTTTGAAAATTCCTTTATGAATCTCCGGTAAAAACTGGCATGTCCGAGGAAGCTCCTTATTGATTTGACTGATGTGGGAGGTGGAAGCATTGCTATTACATCAACTTTTGCATGGTCCATATCAATGCCCTTGCTTGGTACTAGGTGTCCCAAGACTATACCTTCTTGTACCATGAAATGGCACTTTTCCCAATTAAGTACCAGGTTAGTCTCAATGCACCTTTTCAAAACTCCGGTCAGATTTTTAAGGCACTCATCGAATGAGTTTCCCACCACTGAGAAATCATCCATGAATACCTCCATTATGTTTTCTACCATGTCTGTGAATATGGCCATCATGCACCTTTGGAATGTAGCGGGTGCATTTCATAGGCCAAAGGGCATCCTCCGGAAAGCAAAGATCCCATAAGGGCATGTGAATGAGGTCTTCTCTCTGTACTCTGGTGAGCGCACATGGAGATTTGATTGTATCCTGAGTACCCATCTAGAAAATAGAAGTGGGACCTCCCTGCCAGTCTGTCAAGCATCTGATCAATGAAGGAAAGTGGAAAGTGGTCTTTTCGGGTGGCTAAGTTGAGCTTCCTGTAACCAGGCAAATTCTCCAGCCTGTTACGGTTCGTGTAGAGATCAGTTCATTTTTATCATTTTTCACCACCGGCATTCCACCCCTTTTAAGAATACATTGCACTAGTCTAACCCAGTTGCTGTCAGAGATGGGAAGATGATTCCCGCATCTAACCACTTAATGACCTCTTTCTTCACCACTTCCTTCATATTGGGGTTCAGCCTTCTTTGGTGTTCCCTGGAAGGTTTGTGCCCGTCTTCCAGCAGAACTTTATGCATACAAAATGCCAGGTTGATCCCCTTAATATCTGCCATGGTCCACCAAATGGAAGTCTTGCACTCTTTCAGCACCTGCAATAGCTGTTTTTCCTGCACATCTAACAAACTAGAAGAGATAATAACAGGTAATGTGGAGTTAGGTCCTAAGAATGCATACCTGAGATGGGCGGGCAGTGGATTCAACTCCAGCTTGGGTGTTTCTTCTATGGATGTCTTGGCTGGAGGAGTTTCCCTTTTCTTTAAGTGTAGGGGCTCGAATTCGAGTGATCTCTTCCAAAAACCCTTGCCCACAAGAGCAAGCACTCATTCCGCCAATTCTTCACCATTCACCTCCTCTAAATTCATCAGACATGCAGCTAGAGGGTCCTCAATGTTTAAGGTTTCATCATCCTCTTCCAGGATTACATCCAAGGCATCAATTAAAGAACAATTGACGAATTCACTTGGTCGCCTCATAGATTTCTGCATGTTGAACGTTATTTCTTCGTCATTTAACCTCATCTTGAGCTCTTCAGTTTCGCAGTCAATCAGAGCTCGCCCCGTGGCAAAGAATGGCCTTCTCAAGATTATGGGAATATCTTCATCCAACCTACAGTCCAGAATTACAAAGTCTGCAGGGAACACAAATTTCCCTACCTGTACCAACGCGTCATCTAGAATACCTGAGGGCCTCTTTATAGTTCTGTCAGCCAGTTGCAACAATATAGACGTGGGTATAGCTCGTCCAATTCCAAGCCTTTTATATATAGCTAGGGGCATAAGATTTATGCTTGCCCATAAATCACAAAGTGCCTTGGAAAAAGCAAAGTTACCTATGGTACAGGGAATTGTGAAACTCCCTGGGTCTGACAATTTCTCAGCAACGGGTCTTGTTACAACAGCACTGCATGTCTGCGTTAGAGTCACTGTGGCCAAGTCTTGGAAATCGAACTTGCAGGACATCAAGTCCTTCATCATTTTACCATAACCATGCATTTCTTTTAAAGCATCGATCAATGGAATATTTACCTGAATTTGTTTCAACATGTCCAAGAACTTCTTGTACTACTCATCTTTGTGATATTTGACTAGACTCTGTGAGAATGGTGCTGGAGGTCGCTTCTTTTCTGTGATTTGGTCTTTCTCTTTTTCAAGCGTTGCCTCCAATACCGGTTCCTGTGTTGTCTCAGCTTCTTTCTCAGCCTCATTTTGTTTGTTGTCATCTTCATGTGCATGCTTCACTGTCACCTTAGTCAGTCCTGCTAAGTCATCTAGCTCAATGGGCACGGCACAAGTGTCTCAACGGGTTTGCTTTCTCGAGCCCTCTCTTGCTCCAAGTCCAGGTATCTACCATTACGTAGACTCACTGCCATCAGCTGCTTCGGGCCATGATCTTTTGGATTTACCTGAGTGTCTGCAGGTAACGTCCCATGAGGACGATGATTCAGTGACATCGGAATTTGACCCATTTGGAGCTCAATATTTTTGATAGCTGACTCGTGTGAATCTACTCTTTCACTTATTTTTGCATTAGACCCAATCACCTGCTGCATCATTGCCTCAAGCCTGGAAAACCCGTCTTCCTGTCTCCCATTATGTTGCTGTTGAGGTGGATGATACCTCTGCTGCTGATTCTGGTTGTGATAGCCCTGTGGTCTTTGGTAAGGTTCCATATTACCTTGTGGTCGCATGGCCCCCATGTTACCATGATTATGTTGTTGCTGGGTTGGCCTGTATTGCTGATTCTGTTACCCCCAATTCTGACCACCTGGTCTCTGACCTCCATAGTTGGACACATAATTTATGTCTTTGTGTTTGGAATATTGACAGGAAATTCTTCAAGTGTTGTTCGGGATCTTCAATGTATGACCTCGAGAATAGACCCTTGTTTTGCAACATATGCATCATATTGTTTGTGATTTGAAATGAATCTGCCTGTATCTGCGGGACTACTATCTCTGTGGCCAAATTGTCTGTCGTGGGTTGTGCCCAATCATATAAAGCACCCTCTGGCACAAGAGGCTCCAATACCTGCGCATTTGGGTATTCCACGCCATCCCCAATATTTCTGTTGTTCACCAGATCTACCATGTCTGGTTCAAGTTGTTTAGTTGAGTTTTGTTGTTTGCTTTTCCGGTTGGCCCGATCCAAGGCCTTAAAAACTTTCTCGGGATCTGATAAGGCATACACCTGTAACCACCAAGTTTGCAAACATTAAAATTTCAATGTATTTTGAAAGTGAAGAAAATTGATTACACTAAGAATTTTTGTACTTCTTCCAACTGTAATCGATAACACCGTTAATTCCTCGACAACTGTGCCAAAATTTGATCACGCCCAACTATGCCTTATAAAAATGACTAAGTGATCGTTGCAAATATAATCCGGTTTACAAGTCCGGAGTCGAATCCCACAGAGAACTAAGGCTTAGCTACAGCTGTTCACTATAACCAAGAATACAAGCTTGAACAATTCCTAACTTATAGATATTAAGATTCTTGTGTTTAACTAATTAACTAACAAATTAAAATAGTAAATTAACACTAAAGACACTACAGGTTGGAGAAAAGATTAAGGAGGTCTAGAGTTATGATTTACCCAATTGTCGAAATCCTTCCCGCTACGTCTTCTATAATTTCACCTAAGTATTCTCTACCGATCATGAGAGCTCTGCATGTTGTAATTCTCTCCCGAGTAACTACCACAATTTACTAGACATATTTTCCTGAGTTACGCTAGCTGGCTTTTGTTACAGATCACTTAGATCGCACTCAAGGTTTCGTTATCCCTAATCCCACCTTTAAACCCTAGGTTATTGATTCCTCACATACGTCGGGAGTGATGATGTTCAACAACTATCTAAATATGCACTCTCTCCCTAGTAATACATACTAAATAGGCACAGCTAATTGAGGATCCTTTCAATTAACTTCAACAAGAACGTAGTTGAACAAATAAAGATTAAAACTTGGCAAATCTATATCAATATAGCAAGAGGTTCATCCTTCAATAGGTTCCATCAAAACCTTAGACTAAATGTTTAGCTACTCATAATAAAACAAGATAAAGCAATAAAATAATTCATGATTCTCAAAATACTAATAAAAGAAGAAGATTTAAAACATCAATGGTGTCTTGATCTTTCTCCCACTTGTTCTTGCCTCCAAAATAAGTCTAAAACAAGCTTAACCTTGACTTGGGCGAGTTTGTTGAGTTTATATAGGGTTAGGATAAGTTTCCCACGTTTTGCACTTAAGTCCCTCAATTTTTCTGCCTATCTCCAGATCGCCTGCGGCCGCGAGTCAACCGCAGCGCGATCGCGGTGGATTAGGCCGATTCTGTTTTTCTCCTTTGTCCATCGCATTCCAGCCGCGGTCGCGGTGGACTGTTGCCCTGTCTTTCTAGCCTTTTTCTTGCTCGTTTTCATCTGGACTTTTCTCGTTTGGCCTTGTATCTACATATTTGACTCCAAAATGCTCCATATTATCTTCCAACTCTAAAGTAACTCCTGCAAAGCAAAATAACCCTAATGAGAGCATTTTGTTATCATATAGCACTTAAAACATCGATAAAGCATGGTTAACTTAGAGCATAAATAGCATCTACATCGCATAATATAGACTATTATCAAAAGGTGACCTAGAAATTCAATCTTTAGTCAACTTTGGCCTCGACTCTTTAGTGTTTACAAACGCACGTATGGTGTGGCTATGTGGGTGAGACGTGAGAGAAAAGAAAAATCCTATATTATATTTGATTTGGTAGAGAATCTCATATTGGACTTAGTAATTTGAATTGAATATACGGGCTAATGTTTAATGGGCATGATACTATTAGAAATTTAGATTTATTAGTATTAGGTTTGTATATGGGTAATGTCGTAATGGGCTAATGTCTAATGGGTAAGGCTAAATATAAGGTAAAAAAATTGGATTTTTGGATATCCAAAATTTCGAAGTCTCAAATCCAGAATCCAATTCAAAATCCAAAATTTTTAAAAATAAAATCCGAACTCCAATCCATAATCAAAAAATTCAAACCGAAAATACAAAAAGATCGGATTTTGGTTTGGATTTCGGGTTTTCCCACACTATTCCCACCCCTAACCTCAAGAGATAATATTGCTGATGAACATCACCTGTACTGAAAGTATGTGCTGCACTCTTTTTCTCTTCGTCCAGTTTTTTTCCCAATTCGGTTTTTCTGGAAAGGTTTTTAATAGGGGAGCAACGGAAAGCATACTACGAAAGAAGCTTCAATGATAAGACCTTTAAATGACAAGGCACACAAATAAAGAACCACTACGGAGCGGTTAGATAGTCTTTTGTTCGACAGCGAAGTTCCTACCGAGAAGTTACGTTTGCTGTCGAATAGAGATTATCCGACTGTTCTCAAGTGCAAGCCACTGGGGTATTGTTAGATAATCTTTGGATCAATAGAATAATTCCTAAGGGGAAATGAAGTTTGTTATCGAACTGAAGATTATCTAGCAATTCACTAGTGGAATCCTCGAAGTTGTAAAACTTCCAGTGTTCAAATTTGCATTCTTCGCATTCAAATACTGGGGGAAGGGGAAATGATATGAGGATATGGAATAAATAACTACCACTTCAACCGGAATACAAAACCTAGAAACATAATTGTATCATCGGGACACGGGGACTCCGCGGCCAGCCCCGTAAAAACAAGTTGTACAAGTTAGCCACAAGAAATGGTAATTTCTTTTTAGCACAACAAATGCTTATGTACTTTTGAAAATGGAAGGAATAAAGTTAAGTTCTTTTGTTTCTATCTTGTTTCTTGTCTGAATGATGTATTAATTTTATCGCTAGAAAGTTAAACATGTACTTTAAATGTTAGTGTCATAGTGAACAGGAGACGTCCTCTTCAAGAGAACCATAAACATAAGAGGTACCTCTCTTATGAAAATCCTCAAAATAAATGGATGACTTCAGAAGAACCTGTGCCCGAAATCCAAAACACTTTCGGGGGGAATACACCCAAAGCCTTGCACAATTAGACAGAAGCAGTAAAGCCTGCGGAAACACTTAAACAAAAAAAATGCAAAGAGCAAACTTACGCAAATATTTAAACGAAAATATGAAGAAAGGAAAAATTATATGATACTTGAATGAAAAAGTATTTTTATTTACAATAAATGTTCCAGACGGCAGAAGTTTGAAAAGGAAAAATTAAGCTGCTGCATCTCCGGAACCCGGAGGAAGAGAAGCATCTATGCTCCCAGGAGAAGTTGGTGGATCCGCTGTCGGTTCGACATTTTTGGCCTTCAGCATCGTCACCTTCCATTTCTTCTTCAGTTCCTGAGAACTCAGAGCCGAAACCAGAAGAATCGGTAGCATCAGGCCGGGCCAGAAGACCCCTTTTTACAGCTAACTCTAGCTCACGGGCCTTAGCGATTCCGGCATCAAAGTAAATGACACCGGCTTTGGCCTCTTCCAAGGTTTTTCTTCCCATGCTATACATAGCATATGTTTTTCAACAATGAGGGAAGCCAGCGCTGAATTTCTTCTTTAAGTTGGCGACCTCAGCAGAAAGGTTTTTCTGTGCGGACCTAATGGACCGGTTGCTGACATCGAGGTCACAGACAGTAAAGCTGAAAATTCTATTATGCTCAATAGTCCTCTTATGCTTCTCCTCCAATTGGGCATACTTCACACCGGCACCACCAACCTCTTCACCTTTGGAGTTTAAGGCCGCCTCCAAATTATTCAATCTTTTTGTGGAGGAAGCCTCACGATTGGATGCAGCAAGAACCACATTATGGATTTCAACACATTTGGCCCTAGCCTCTTCAAATTGAGCCCTCAATGGGGTAACCTCTTGGCTAAGGGTCCCTATTTCTTGCTCGTTTTGCTGCAACCGAGCCTCCAACTCAATGGCCTTAGCAACTCGAGCTTCTAATTCCGAAAGGCAAGTGGCAGTTTGGCCCCTCTCGTCCAAAAGTTGATCCCGCTCAGAGGTAAGTTCCTCCTTATCACAGATCAATCGTTGAAGGCCCTCGGAAGCAAGGACGTTGGCCTACAAAACAAAAATGCAAATTCAAAACTTTGTTGTAACACAAGTAGAAGAAATAATAGAGAAAATAAATATTATACCGCCGCTGCGTTGTGCATGGAATTGTTCAACAAGCACTCTCCCGAGAGAGTTTGTTTTTTTTTCAATATTTCTCTGAAGCCAGGGGCTTCGGATAGTTAGCAAGTTCTACCGCTCGGGACAGCAGATTGCATCCAGAGAAAACTGAGAGGGTGGCTCTTCTCCTACTTTGGGGATCTTCTGAGGGAGTATCATAATATTTCCCCGGGTTACCATAAGCAGGAGACTGGGGAAGAAGGACATCCTCCTCTTGAACAGTTATGGCCGAGGGAGATGAAGCAGATGGCATTGTAGGGTGAGAAACTACTGCGGCAGGTTCATCGTTGGTTGATGGTTTCTTGTCAACAAAAGAAGGAAGAGGCCCTGTATTTATCCCTACAGTACCGGGCACAGTAGCTAGGACTTGGAAGCGTGAGTTGGCATCTTCCACCATATCAAACTCCTTAGAGTGCCGAGGCATTGTCCTCGATTGGAGTAGCTAACTAAACAAATTGAGCATTTTGTTGAGTTGATGAAGGTCGTTGTTTTCTATGTATAGAAGCCCCATCATCACTGACATCTCTATCATCGTCAATCACCACAGTTTCTGGGACCGGCTCGGTCGCGATGCTCATCACTATAACATCCGAAAATGACTCGAGCGCTGCATTCTTTGCCTTATTATTTGTTCCCCTAGTCGCGGATGACGTCTCTTTTTTTGTTGCGTGTTCTCCGACCGGGCACTCCGAGAATAAGCACTTGCACCAGAAGTTGGATCTGAGACACCTGTTCGTGTAAAAGCCTCATGCAGCAGCCTTGACACGTCATCATGATTAGCCAAAACGTCCTCCTCAGGTCCGACAACTGAGCCCTGGGGTAGACATGAATTCAGCAAGAAAGAAAGGTTAATCAACTTCCTTATACAAAAAGTAAAAACAACATGAGCTTGACTTACCATATTTTTGGCCTTCCACTTATATTTAAGGGCCAACTCTTTCCATGTGCGGTTCTCGAGCATAGTAACATCCAAAATTTTCTGTACCCAATGGTCCAAGCCTTTAACTCTAGGTGGTACCACCGAGTCACTGAAATAAGCGAAAGAAAAAGGGTCAATAAAGATAAGGGCGATATTTAACGGAAGAAAATACAATGGTGAACTACGAGTGTGGTTCCATAGTTACAGAAAGGATGAAGACGTGGCCATAATGATGCCACTGGTGGCGACTGCAACGACTCGCTCCATCCACCCATGATCATTGTCATCATCCATGCTGGATAACAGCGCATGATGGCCACGCTTGCTGAAGTTTATCATTCCCCTGCAGAAGATCTTGGGGGAATAAAGGCTCATCAATCGAGCTAGGGTTGGATCCTCTCCCGTCTCCTAGCATAGACGCCGAAGACAAGCAACTGTCCTCATAGAAGGACTTACTTGGGCCAGGTATACCTCGTAGTGGATGCAGAACTCCACGATGACAGAGTCAAGCTCTCTAGTCAAAGAGAGCGGCCCCAAGTGATAGCATCCTAGGAAGCTCAAATCTATTCAAGGACAAGAGTGAAGCTTTGGAATCTCAAAGAGGGCCTTTAACAAGATATCGAGCTAAAGGGCTGCCAAACAAGGTAGACATCAAGTGCAAATAAAAAAAGTTATTAATTGGGATGAAGAGCTCAAGGATAAAGGATATGAATTGGCTAGATATTACAATTATTTTATGGCCCAAATTTATGTCCAAGAAGAGGAGGATTGGATCCCAAGAGACATCCTTTAAAGAAGGTCCTAATCAGTCCACTTTTGAACCAATTTGGCACCTAAAATGTGTCCAAACTTGCAGCCCATGAAGTCATACATAAAGCCACATTTTATAGCATAAAAAGGACTTACTTTATGTCCAAGAAGGGTACATAGGCGTGTAAGATATTGAGTGCAAGTTGGAGCCAAGTTGCTTGCAAATTTCTTTCAAGATTTCCAAGATTTTCAAAATTCTATCCAAGAATGGTTTGGGACTTTTTCCATATATTTTGGGGCTATATTTATTGCTTTCCTAGTTAGTTAAGGTTATGTTTTCCTTTTCCTAAGATTGTTGGAATTACTTTCCAAGAATGACATGTTTTTCCTTCCTAGCGTTTTCCTTTTCCTAAGATTGTTGGAATTACTTTCCAAGAATGACATGTTTTTCCTTCCTAGCGTTTTCCTTTTCCTAAGGTAGTTGGACTTGTTGTCCAAAATAGTTTAGGACTTTATTTCCTTATTTTTTTTAACCTTAATTTCATGACCCCCTCCTACCTATATAAGGGGTTTCTTATTTATTTTTAGACTTAGATTATTATAGACAATATCAATAAAAATTGTGAGATTTTTCTTGCACTCTTGTGTGTGGCTACTCTTTGATTTATTCTTCAACCTCCAAGACTCAATTTAAGGTGGTAAGATTAAACCCTTTTCAAAATCTTAGATCACTTCTAGGTAACGATGGCAAGTGGTCTGGGCCCGGTCCTAAACAGGCTTCGTGATCCGGTCCTAAGTGGGCCCGGGCTTCGTGGACCGGTCCTAAGTGGTCCAGGGCTTCACGGGATTTTTTGTAGGAAGAGGCCCAAGACCGCGACCACGACTAATGGGTCCTGGGCTAAGTGGGCCGGACCCGGGACCATGTGGTCCTAAGTAGGCTCAACGGATACTTTCTATTTTTCTAAATTATATAGAGGTTAGAGAAAAAAGACGGTAATAAAA
Organism: Nicotiana knightiana; assembly: GCA_005239525.1. Taxonomy (NCBI): domain Eukaryota; kingdom Viridiplantae; phylum Streptophyta; class Magnoliopsida; order Solanales; family Solanaceae; genus Nicotiana; species Nicotiana knightiana. Next base: position 5,842 of record ML430319.1, on the reverse strand, counting down.
ATATCTAAGGCAATTCCTGGTAAATTATATCATAGAATTGTAACCTAAATTTTTTAATTCAAATTTAAAGACAAAAATTTTATAAGAGATATTCAAAGTAATGCGTTATAATTTTATTACAGCATTAAAAAAAATGACAATATCTTTCTTAGTCTTCCTCCCCCTATGGAATGAGCAAAACAAGGTGTTAATACCACTATTAAGAAGAAAAAGAAATCAATCAAGATGTGCCAAAATACAAGTTACATATTAATTTACATGGTATCTCTTACAAATTTGATAAATCCTTCAAGGTCCGAAGGAATTTCCGTTGGTGGTGGCGAAAAAGAAGCTTGGTCATCATCGCTTCCGGTCGAAGCAGCATCCTCCACAAGTTCAGCTAGCATTTCTTGGTAAGCTTCGTCTACCTCTGGTTGTGATTCAACAAGTCCAAAATTTCTTCTTTCCGAACGGATCCAATCTCTGAAAAGTATAGATTTTTCCAAGCTCTCCCTCATAGACGCTCTATAATCACCAAGTTGAAGTCTTGCTTGATTGAAAGCGCTCTCCGATGCCGCTGTTGAATCTTGAATAGTTAAAATGTCTCGAGCCATCCTTGAAAGAATCGGAAAGTGTTTTTCTTTGTCCTTACACCATTCCAAAATGTTAAAGGAGCTNGAGAAATAGAAGAAGAAGGAGTTAGAACATTTTGTCTATCATGATCTAATGCAACTTGATAAGCATTATAAATAGTTTGAGCATTTATTTTAATTGAGGCTATTGCGTCCGAAAGTTTAGACAACTCCTCTTTTTCAAGTGCTAAACCATTATAAACAGTTTCATACCAAAATTGAGGACCTCCTAATTTTATAGTAGTATTTAACAAGGCAACAACACCATTGTCATGACCCAAAATCAACAAGGGTCGTGATGGCGCCTATCGTAACTAGGCTAGCCCTCTAACATAATGAAATCAACATTTTTCCGTTTATAATAAATATATCATTATATTCTGATAAAGATTTCCTTTTTAAGACAAGTTCAACAAGAAAATAATAACCCAAACGATCAAAATTTGATACCGACCTGGACCTCTGGAGTCAACTGTCATGAGCATCTAGGACGATAAATACAATGTATAATAAAGTGACTTTGCTACTACAAGAGTCTGAAGTATGAAAGACAAAACTATGAACTGAGGAAAGGAAAGGAGGTGAGTTGGGGACGCTGAGCAGCTACCACGATCCACGGACAAACTCTAAGCACGTCAGAAAATCAACTAGCGAGATAGTCCAGTACCTGGATCTGCAGAAAAAGGTGCAGGGAGTAACGTGAGTACGCCAACTCAGTAAGTAACCAAAGTAACTAAAAACTTGAGTGTAGTGACAAGCATTTATAAATCATGATTTCATTAAAAAGTAATTCAACTTTTATTAGAAGGCTCAGTATAAAGAAGAGAGGGAAAGACAGTAAAATTCACAATATAACAGTCATCCAGGCACGGTATCTCTCATAACAAGGTATCTCAGTCACTCGTGACTCCACTATCAGTATTTCATGTTCACACTAAGCACTCTCACTCAACAAGTATCAGATAACCACTCAATTGTTGTGGCGTGCAGCCCGATCCACATAACATATGCTGCGGCACGCAGCCCGATCCAATATATATATATATATATATATATAGTCGATTGTTCTCACTGGGGGTGTACAGACTCCTGAGGGGCTCCTACAGCCCAAGCACTATGTTGTTGTAGCGTGCAGCCCGATCCACATAACATATGCTGCGGCACGCAGCCCGATCCAATATATATATATATATATATATATAGTCGATTGTTCTCACTGGGGGTGTACAGACTCCTGAGGGGCTCCTACAGCCCAAGCACTATGTTGTTGCAGCGTGCAGCCCGATCCAATATACATATGTTGCGGCGTGCAACCCGATCCATATAATATCTACTGCGGCGTGCAGCCCGACCCATAATTATCCTCACAATCTTGGCTCTCAGTCATCCTCTCAAGCCACTCAGGCAACTCATCTCGACAACATGGGACTCAGCCTAAAATATCTCACAGTGTTCTAAAACAATGTAAAAATAGTGAAATAGCAATAGTAATAAACATGACTGAGTTCATAGAATTTTCTATCAAAATAGTGTGAGAATAGTGTAAAAATACCATTGAGGGTCTAAACAGATCGGCACAAGGCCCCAAACATGGCTTACAAGCCATAAATAAGTATAAGTCTCTGAAATATAGGATATATCACAATCCCAAATCAATTATGTGGCTTAATAGTCGCTACGGGACAGACCAAGTCACAATCTCTATCGGTGCACGCCCACACGCTCGTCACCTAGCATGTGCGTCATCTCATTTACCAAAACAATACAAGATACCGGGGTTTTATACTCTCAGGTCTAGAGTTACAATCGTTACTTACCTCTAAAACAGTCCAAAAACTACTCCACGATGCTCTTGCCCCTCGAATCGGCTCCCAAATGCTTCGAGTCTATCAAAAATCAGATCAATAACATCAAAATATTATAGGGAGATAAACCCCAATCGAAAGCTATCAAAATTAGGCACAATTCCCGAAATTGGCCAAACCCGGCCCCCGATCCCATGTCTGGGAATTCGATAAAATTTACAAAACTAGAATCTTCATTCCCTCACGAGTTTACCCATATCAAATTTACAAAAATCCAACCTTAAAAACTCATTCAAATCATCAAAAGAAATTCCCAAATTTTCTTCTCATTCTTCCAGGGGTTTCCACTTTGATTCATCAAATTACATGATAAAAATCAAGACTAATTCATGAAATTAAACCAAAAGTGATTGAAGAACACTTACCACAAGAATCCCACTGAAAATCTCTTCCAAATTCTCCTTCTCCCGAGCTCTCTAATGGTATTTTGAGTTATGGACTAAAACCCTCGTTTTGAAACTTAAACTTTCTGCCCAGCATTATACTCACCGCGAACGCATCCCTTAGACCGCGTTCGCATACAACAAATTCCCAACAGCCCTTAGTTTCCTCGACGTGAACGCGGCTACCAGCCTGCGAACACACAACACAACTAGCCCAAACCTACGCGAACGCACCCCAGGCCCCGCGAACGCATAGACCAATGGGCCTGGGAGTCCTCAGCTGCCTTTACTCTACGCGAACGCACAGCTTCCCCCGCGTTCGCGATGATCAACATGCCCAACACACCGCGTTCGCACCCCTCAGCCCGCGAACGCATAGAACACTGGCCCCCTCTTCCATAGTTTACTCTATGCGAACGCAGGACCTCCTATGCGAACGCATAGAGTAATCTTCTGCTGCAGTAACACCAGCAAACCAGTTATGCTCAAAAGCCAAAAATCACCCCGTTAGCCACCCGAAACTCACCCGAGTCCCTCGGGACCTCAACCAAACATACCAGCACATCCCATAACATCATTCAAACTTAGTCGAGCCCTCGAAACACCAAAAATAACGCAAAAACACCAAAATCACATCAAATTCAAGCCTATGAACTTTGAAATTTCCAAATTTCACCAAAGATGCCGAAACCATCCAAAACACATCCGATTGATCTAAAAATTTGCACACATATCCAAAATGACATTACGAACCTGTTCCAACTTCTCGGAATTCCATTCTGGACCCGATAGCCTATTTTCCACTGCTGACCGGAAATCGCCAAAAACCAACTTTCGCCAATTCAAGCCTAACTCTACACCGGACATCAAAACTTCATTCCGAACACACTCCTAAGTCCCAAATCACCTAACGAAGCTACCCGGGCCATAAAATACGCATTCCGAGATCGTTTACCAAGAAGTCAACTCCCAATTGACTTTTCCAACTATAAGGCTAATTTAAGAGACTAAGGCCTCATTTGTTTGCACTTAATAGAGGTATGAATCTTAATCACTCAGATCTCAGACATTAAGTGCGTTTGTTTTTTAAGTCTGAATTGTAATTATTCAGATCTTAATCATTAAGTGTGTTTATTTTTTTTATTTCACAATCACTTAATGGGTCTGAATAGGTTTGTATGATTAAGATCTATAACAGAGACTTAATTTCATTAAGATGCTATCACATATTCATTATTAACTGTCGCCACCCCTACCATTATCAACTACCACTATGCCACCACCACCATACTCAACCCCCACCACCACCTCCACCACCACCAAGCCATCATCATCCTCAATCATAGCCGCCACCATTATCGACCATCACCACCCACTATCCCCACCACTCCGACTACCATATATAATTCTCACCCACAATCAATACTCATCCACCTTAACTACCACAACTGACCACCCCATCACCATCAACAACCACAACCGACACTACTCATTATTATAACCTACCACCACCCACCCACCCACTATCTTTCTCAGTCACAACTACTACCACCACCCGCAATTATTAACTATCACCACCCATTACCACCATCCTCAATCATAATCGCCACCACTACTAATCACTAGCTACTAGCATGAACCACCGTCATCAACCAAAACTATCACCAACCACCGCCTCTAGCCGGCATTCACCCGTTAGCCATCACCATCAACAACTATCATATTTTAAAAACTATATATTTTATTGATAGAATATTAGATTAGTTAGTATTTCATTTGAATTTTATGTTTATTAATTTTCAAATAAAGATAAATTTTATACATTCAGATGTTAAAAATCAATCATTCTTAATTATTTCTATTCAGATCTTAATACACATCTTAATATATTCAGATGTGTATTCAGATACAGATGTCTTAATCTTAATATACATCTTGATATTCAGATGTGTATTCAGATTTAGACGTCTTAATCTTAAAAAAAAAATGAGCCCTAAGTGTCTCATTTCCCACTACGATCATTCCGAACCCGAACCAACCGACCCCAACACATCATAAACAGTCTAAAAAAGGCATGACAAGGCAAACAGGAATATCTGTGCAAATTCTATGGAACAACCGGCCGGGTCGTTACAACCATAAATAGGGAGAATAGGGGAAAAAATTTAAAACTTTTTTCTCATAGAATCAATAGCAAGTTGATAAATTACCCCACCCTTTGAAAAATGATCAAATAAATTTCCAAGTTCTGCAATATAAACTAAACAGTTAGAAATAGTAGGATAATATTGCCTAGAAAATTCACTTGTAGCAATATGAAATTTTTCTAAAAAATCTACAAGCATTTTAACATTAGCCCAATCCGCATGAAAAATGTTACTAAACGCAGGACTTAGTGTAGAGGTAAGCAAGGCTATAACATTTGTGTTACTAGTAGCATTATCCATTGGAACTGACATTATTTTATCACTAATGCAAAAATATCTACAAATATTCATAACCGTGCTAGAAATAAACTGCCATGTGTGACGTGAATTAATTATTCTATAAGCAATAATGCGTTTTTGAATTATCCAATGGCTGGTAACAGTAAGGTAATCACAGTCATTACCACTTCTACCAATATCAGTTGTAACAGCAACACAACAATTTATATGAGTAAATAAATAGCGCAAATATTGTTCATATTCATGTTTATATTTATAAATATCGCTCTTTACGATTGTGCGAGGAAAACCTTTATAAGTAGGATTAAAAACTTTTCTAATATAATGCACAAAGCGAGGGTTGGAAGGAAAACTATAAGGTAAGCACATAACAGTAACCATTTTTGCCAATTCTTCCCGATTTTTTTTTGGATCATAATATAAAATACCACCGATAACAGTGTTAATTCCCGGTTGAAATTGATTTGACTCGGTACTAGGGTCAACCTGACTAGGTACACTTGTGCCCTCGGCCAAAGCTTTCATACGAAGATATT
>ML430318.1:0-24609 GCA_005239525.1 Nicotiana knightiana | reverse complement strand
GTTTTGACGGGTTTTAAGTGTTTCCAAGTTAGAATAGAAGTCTTTTACACGTTTAGGGTTCATCCTAAACATATAAATAGACCCAAAAACATCACACTGAGGGATTGGACAGAGGATTGATGTGGAGGAACACACCACGTTGAAAGAGGATTCTACTTAGTTTTTCTTCTCTTCTCTTCTTTTAGTTTTATAGTTTATTAGTTCTAGAGTCTTGGGTGTTACATGAACGTTGTAGTTGAAGCTTGAATTATTCTTATTGTTTTATCTTAATTGGTTTGTTTATTCAATCTTGTGCTTAATTATTTAATTGCTTGATCACCAATTGAATACTATCTACGAATATATGGTTGACNCCTTGCTTGGTTATTATACGGGAATTATTAATGCGTTCTTGTTAATCCTGATTCCATAGGAATATAGGCGTTAGGTTAGCTTGAATAGGCGATTTGTACTTCGGGAGAAGGCTACGAGCAATATTAACCTCGTTAATCAATAAACCTAATTCGAGGATTTAGGTCGAAAACTCAACGTAATTGTTTTCCAACCCATAACTCTAGAATATCAAATTACATTGAATTCGTCTTTAAGTTAGTTGTCTCTTTAATCTCTTAATATACTATTTTAGATTAATTCTAGTAAAATATTTGTTTGAGTTTAGTTTAGTTGATAGTTAATCACAAGTCCCTGTGGGTACGATATCTGGACTTAAAATCCTATATTACTTGTCGACCACGTACATTTGCGTGTGCATTGGGAAATCAACCAACACAAAAACTAACATTCGCCAATTCAAGCATAATTCTACATCGGACATCACAAAAATATTCGAAACACACTCCTAAGTCCCAAAGCACCTAACGAAGCTATCCGTGCTATAAAATCTGCATTCCGAGGTCGTTCACCAATAAGTCAACTGAGAGTTGACTTTCTCAACTATTAGGCTACTTTAAAAGGCTAATTGCCTAAACTCTCACCGTAACCATTCCAAACCCAAACCAACTGATCCAATCACATCAAAACAAGATAGCGATATATAACAAATGCAGAAATAGGAGAAATGGGGTAAATCTCAAGGAACGACCGGCCGGGTCGTTACAGCTCTCAATCCATTTGAGTCATAAAATTATGTACATATAATTATAGAGAACGAGGGATGATGAGCAAACAAACAATTAAGAATCATATAGGCACTATTTCTACCCATTCATGCATAAGATAAAGTATCCCGGTTCCCTTTTTCACTAATTTCCCTATCATTCAGTTTTATAAGTTATTATAGACCATATTGAACAAAGCACATGCCCAATTACAAATATATAATAACACAGTAACACATCTAGGCCTTTTAAATCATAACTTCACATGGGTAGCAGGCCCAAACATCAAATGTGAACATCGCATTTCAGACATCCAGTACCATAGCAGGCCGAACATACTAGGCCCAGATGAATAACTTACATACCGAAAGGGATTCCAAATTCAGCCTTACATGTGAAAAAATACTCATGGAATTGATTAGCAACTTTCACACTTGACTGCTAAGGCTATAACTAACAACAGTTCTATCCAAAACACATAGACAAGAATACATGAACACAGACAAGTTCACAAGGCAGACTCATGCTTGTATTTTTAGAAACAAAGCTAACGTAACAGAATTGACCATCATAGGATATTGGACTACTTTAGAAGAGTTTCAAAACTAAATTGATTGAGAATTATCCTAAGAGAACTTTAGACACAAGATTTAAACATGAAAATCTAATAGAGTCATAGACAAGAACAAGTAGAGCATAAGATTCACATGAAAATTTTAACATGAAAGATTAGTGAAGACAACATAACAAAATAAATTTATGATCGAGCAATCACTTTGCTTATAATGAGAAAAAATTAACATGATGAGTATCAATTACAATAGTCGAAAACGTATAGAAAACAAAAACATGTCAACTTCACATCAATCGAACAAACAAACATCAAACATTATGCTAGTTGGTCACAAATAAGAGAAAATGTTGGTTATGACATTTACTCTAAAGATCTCAATTGATACTGAGGAACACAAGATTGAGCAATTCAGAAACACAATAGAGTTACAAATAGCATGGGAAAAAATCATAGCTAACAGTAGAACTCCATAATCATAACATGTTAGGCATGAATTTCTCAACAAGAATTAGAATGCATTTTGGGTATGAATTGGTTATCTTTAATAGTACAGGACAAGCCATGAAACTAAACTCAGAATAAGCAACAATAATAAGCACTTGAGCACATACATTAGCAGGCAACCTTAAGAAGACATAAGTAAGGCAACAAATAGACAAGTTGAACTATTGGAAGGCATAGAGCCTTAAGAAGAGCTTCAAAACATATAATAGCATGTTGATTCATACAAATTCTTAGAGACATAGATATGCATAATGGGAATATAAACAGAAAGAAATGAAATTGCAAGAGTCATAGATACTATATCAATTACAGAACATGTAAACAATAGGAGTAATTTCAGCAACACTTTAGTGTTAATAGCAAACGAACAATAGAACCCATGAATCTCAGTGTGTCAGAGTTCCCAAGGGTTTTGAATAAACCTCGGGCAGTGCTCACACTGAGAAAGGTTAGAGAATTGAATTTTGGTAGACTTGGCTTTCAGTCGGCCAAAAGATTGATCCTCAGAATAGTATAAGACAAGAAAGAATAAGAGAACAGTAGTAGCTTTTAGCGATTAGAGTCTGTCCAAAGCGGAAATTGGGGAAGGGTTTATATAGTAGTCGAAATCAAACATCTAAATAAAGAAACACAGTAAATCAAACATAAATAAGAAAGGTAGAGCATGCATACTCGTTTAAGAAACACATTACAAAAAAGAATTAGGAAAACCCTAATTTGACCAGAACCGAAATCGGTTGAAGATCTTGGTAAATCGGAACCATATAGCATGGTAGTGAGTGTATATAGAAGAAATAACATCTATATCTCGAAGGCATAGATATGATTGTGCTTGATTTAGGATAGTATAATTTCCAAAGATAGGAAAGTATTATGTGATACCAATACAATGTAAATAACAGAGAGATCGAGCATATATGGAAGGAAAATCATGGGGAGATTCCTTATTAGAACTAGAGCATGGACAATCGCCGCTAACTCCAAATCGTGCACAGGGTAATTCTTTTCATTAACCTTCAGCTGGCGTGAAGCATAAGCAATAACTATCCCCTCCTGCATCAATACACACCACAAGACAATGCGTGAAGCGTCGCAATACACCGTGTACATCCCAGAACCAGAAGGCAATACTAGAACAGGCGCTTAGGTAAATGTTGTCTTGAGCTTCTGAAATCTCGCCTCACACTCGTCAGGCCATCGAAATGGGGCATTCTTCTGAGTCAATCTAGTCAATGGAGCTGCAATAGAAGAGAAGCCCTCCACAAATTGGCGATAATAACCTGCTCGGCCCAAAAAGCTCATGATCTCTGTAGCTGAAGTAGGACGCGACTGACTCTAAACTGCCTCGATCTTCTGAGGATCAACCTTGATACCCTCTCCGGATACCACATGTCCCAAAAATTCTACGAAATCCAACCAAAACTCACACTTGGAGAACTTAGCATATAGCTTCTGTTCTCGCAAAGTCTGGAGCACCACTCTCAAATACTGCTCGTGCTCCCCCAAGCTAAGGGAGTAAATCAAAATGTCATCAATGAAGACAATGACAAAGGAATCAATATACGGCCTGAACACCCTATTCATCAAGTCCATGAATGTTGTTGGGGCATTAGTTAAGCCAAAAGACATCACCACTAACTCATAGTGACCATATCTCGTACGAAAAGCACTCTTTGGAACATCTGAAGCCCGAATCCTCAACTGATGATACCCCGATCTCAAATCGATCTTAAGAAACACACGAGCACCGTGCAGATGGTCAAACAAATTATCGATGCGTGGCAAGGGATACTTGTTCTTAATGGTAACCTTGTTCAACTGGCGGTAGTCAATATACATCTGCATAGACCCATCCTTCTTTTTCACAAATAGAACTGGATCACCCCATGGAGATACACTCGGTCTGATGAACCCCTTAGCTAGAAACTCCTCAAACTGCTCCTTCAACTCTTTTGGAGCCATACGATACAGAGGAATGGATATAGGCTGAGTATCTAGAGCTAAATCATTGCAGAAGTCAATATCACGGTCCGGAGCCATGCCCGGAAGATCCGAAGGAAATACATCAACATACTCTCGAATAAATGGCATGGAATCAATCGTCGGAGACTCGGCGGTGGTGTCCCGCACATAAGCAAAATAGGGTTATTGTGGACCACTGGTCTTGAGAGATCAACAGTCTGAATTAAAGAATGGCGGGGCGGGTTGTTTGAAGTGGTTTGCAACCGGGTCAATTAAAGAGGTTGTTTGCTTTGGTTTTCTGAGGCTTAATGGAGATGGGCCAGCTTTTTTGGGCCTTGATTTGGTCCGAAATTAGGTCAAAATTTGGTCTACAAATTAAATACATGAAATTCATCAAATATAAATTATAAAATGATTCATAAATATTAAAAAGTATTATTTAAGCAGAAAAATACTTAAAAATAATAGCATAATATTATAAAAATATAAGAAATGTTATTTTAGTATAAATAATATAAAAAATACAATTATGTATAGAATATAGGTTGTGTAATGACCCGGCCGGTTGTTTTGTGAGATTAGCCTCGTTTCCACCATTTCTAATTAATCATATGTTGCTTAGCCTATTTATGTTGTGTTGGGTCAGTTGGTTCGGGTTCGGAGTGGTCGTGTGAGAATTGAGACACTTATTCTCTTAAATTATCTTAATAGTTGAAAACTCAACAGGGAATTGACTTATTAGTAAACGACCTTGGAATGCAGATTTTATGGCTTGGATAGCTTCGTTAGGTGATTTGGGACTTAGGAGTGTGTTCGGGGTGAAGTTTTGATGTCCGTTGAAGAATTAGGCTTGAATTGGCGAAAGTTAGTTTTTGGCGATTTTTGGTCGGCAATGAAAAATAGGCTATCGGGGTCGGAATGGAATTCCAATAGTTGGAGAGGTTATTAATGTCATTTTGGATATGTGTGAAAATTTTCAGGTCAATCGGATGTGTTTTGGTTGGTTTCGGCATCATTGGCGAAATTTAGAAGTTTCAAAGTTCATAGGTTTGAATTTGATGTAATTTTGATGTTTTGTGTTGTTTATGGTGTTTTGAAGGCTCGACTAAGTTTAAATGATGCTATGGGGTGTGTTGGTATGTTTTGTTGGGGCCCCGAGGGGCTCATGATTGATTTCGGATGGTTGGCGGAGGTTTGAACATAGGAAATTTGCAACAAATAGCTGCTGGTGTTAAGCTACTGGTGTGGCCGCACCTGCGGATGGGCAGCCTCAAGTGCGATGCCGCAGGTGCGAAGGTCTATGCGTATGTGCGAAAAGAGTCTAGGGAGGAGGAGTCCGCAGGTGGGAAGAATTGGTCGTACCTACGGCGGAAAAGGGACCGCAAGTGCGAGAATTGGACTGTTAGTGGGTATTTGTCACGACCCAAAATCCCTAAGGTCATGATGGCGCCGGACATCAATGTCAGGCCAGCCAAATCATAAATGAATTGAAATAACTTTCCGGTTTTTAACATTTATGAAAACATTTCCGTTCACTTTATTACATGATACTCAAATAAAAGTCTGTTAATTAAAACAATGGCTTAAAGATTTCACTTAAGCCATTATATCCCAATACATATCCCAGAACCCGGTGTCACAAGTACATGAGCAACTTCTAAGAATTTTACAAATACTTCATAGCTTGTCTGAAATACAATTTTGATAAGGGATTTAAAATAAAATAATACGGTAGGAGGGAGACTCTGTCAGCTGCGGTACGCCTCTGGATGATGCAGCCCGTCAAAGTCTCCAAATCAACCATTGTGCTATGTAGGTACCTGTGCAACAAAATACACATCAAGTGCAGTATGAGTACAAAAATAACGCGTACTCGGTAAGTCACCCGCCTAACCTCAGAGACGTAGTGACGAGAGGTCAAATTTGACACTCACTAGGGTCCAACAACATAATGTATGACAGAATATGGTGAAATACAGTAGACATGTAAAGCAGTTAGGCAACCAAATATATATGAGGCACAACATTCCGAGTAATCTCAAAAATATGAGTGAATAAGTATTTTCCCCTTCATTTTCCCCCAAATATCTGTCAAGTCCTTAACCACGAAGGTAATTAACAATCTATATCCTTAAGTCAATTTAANATATATATATATATATATATATATATATATATATATGCCGAGGGTCGTTCGTATCACGACCCAAAATCCCATGCGGGTTGTGATGGCGTCCAACACCGAGGTCAGGCAAGCCAACTGTCGCTTACTAGTGAAGTTTTACTTATTAACATACCAACCCCACATGTTTCTCAACTTATTAAAAACAGAAGCGGAAGCATTTATCAATTTAAGTACATACAACCAAAATGATCGTGATCCAATAAATATATACATAAACAATCCCAAAATAGAATCTAATAAGCGCGTGCCAGGAACTAGGGTCACAAGTCAATTGGCGAACTAATACAATGTAGAAAAGATAATACAAGATTGTACTGCTGTCTGAGAGGAATAGACAGAATATAGACAAAAGATAACTCCATAGCACAACTGAGAAACGTCCGGGGGTGCAGCTCACCGTGGACTCCGGTCTGGAAGATAAGTCAAGCGTCGGTCGGATAACTAGAAACACCAGCCTCACAACCTGTACAATTAAGTACAGAAGTGCAGCATTAGTACATAATATATATGTACCCAGTGAGCATCCCGCCTAACCTCAAAGAGGTAGTGACGAGAGGTCGACATGGCACTCACTAAGGTCCAACAGTAATAATGTAAAAAGGATAAACGGAAAGCAGTAGACATGTGAGACAATAAGCAGCAGATATCTATCAAATACAGAAAACCATGTAAGTACTAAAAATAAGAAACAAAGTACACTTCCCCTTTTCCCCCAAATATTTGTCAAGTCAATATCAATCAAAATAGTACCCAATATCCTCAAGCGCACCCACGGTTAGGACAACCGTCCTGAGTCGTGAGGAAATAACTAGACCCGAACTCATATATATATATATATATATATATATATATAGTTAACATAAAGCTTCCCTCGATCGTGAATTATACCTGCGGCTCGAGTGTTGACTCATATATATAGTTAACATAAAGCTCCCCTCGATCACAAATCATACCTGCGACTCGAGTGCTGACTCATATATATAATTAACATAAAGCTCCCCTCGATCGCGAATCATACCTGCGACTCGAGTGCTGACTCATATATATAATTAACATAAAGCTCCCCTCGATCGCGAATCACACCTGCGGCTCGAGGGCTAACTCATATATATATCTAACATAAATCTCCCCTCGATCCCGAATCATACATGCGACTCGAGTACTGACTCTTATATATAATTAACACACACACACACACAAATATATATATATATATATATATATATATATATATACCGGACTTATCAATAAGCTTAGTAGAGGCTATACTTGTAACAAAGGTCTATTCATCGAAATTTCGGAGGCGACTACCTACTATATTAGCATACTAGTTCAAAGATAATAAGCATACTAGTTCGAAGATGATAAACATTTCAAATCTCGGCTAAAGATACACATAAGGCACGTAATGGCATGCTCGTGAGCCCTAAAGCTACCCGACATGATAAAATAGTCGCTACGTACGGACTCTCATCAAGTGGTACGCACATAGCCCCTAAAACAAATACACGCAGCATATATAAGACTTATGGGGACAATTCACTCTTACAAGGTTAGAAACGAGACTCACCTCGTGTCGAATCGACCCCTCGGACCAAGGATACGCCCGTATCTACGAACTCTACACCCGAGGACTCGCAACTAGCCACATAAGGTAAAATGACATCAATGCATGCTCAAAATAGGGAAAATTATCCTAAATTTTCAATAACCTAGAATTCTTGAGAAATTCCTAGAATCCAATCCCGGGCCCGCATGCTCGAATTCTAAAAATTCTCGAAGGAATCACTCACCTGAAGCCTAAGGATCATAATTATGTGATTTATACTTGAATTCGTGGCCTTAAACAAATAATTCAGAAGTTCTTCAAAATCCCTAAGGGTACTACCCAATTTCAAGAATTTGATGTTTTAAAACTAGTGTTAAGTAAGGAATTTACTTACCTTGGTAGTATATGGGTCGTGGAGGGTGCTGCTCAACCTTGAAGGCTCTCTAATGGAGTTTTTAGATGAGGAAGAATGAAGAAAACCCGTTTATTAAACATTTATAGAGGTCAACCTACAGGTGTTTCCGCACCTGCTGCCCAGGGACCGCACATGCAGTCCAGCACCAGCGAGAAAGGAATCGCACCTGCGGAAAATTGCGAGGGGGCTGGGGATCAGACCTGCGGACGGGTTTCCGCACTAGCGGACCCGCTCCTGCGGAAATGGTTCACCACATGCGAAGGCTAGGGGCCTCCTGGGTTTTCGAACATATGAGGCTACGAACACAGGAGCGGGCCCGCACCTGCGGCTAGGCAACCGCACCTGTGGTCACACTAGTAACAACTGCACCAGCAGTTGTTTTAGCTGGTTTTTGGCCTCGTTAGGAGCCAGGGAGGCACCTGCGCGCACCCGAGCCCTAATCAAAATATACCAATGAGTCCCAAATCATAATACGGATTTGCTCGAGCCTTCATAACACCCAAGACAAAGCTAAAACTCAAAATCACACCCCCAAACCCCAAGAACCAAACTTAGGAATTTTAAGTTTTCTATACCTCTCTCACAACGCACCGAACCGACCTATAAAACTCGGAATGACCCCAAATTTTGCAGGAAAGTCATAATTAACATAACAGAACAAATCCCGATCTCGAAATTCTGTTCGGACCTTGATAACACAAAAACACGCCCCAAAACAAAATATGAACTTAAGGAACTTCTTATTTTAATATTGGGCGCCGAAATGCCCCTGGGTTATCAGAAACCCAATCCGAACTGATAACCCAATCCGAACATACTCCCAAGTCCGAAATCATCATACGAATCTATCGAAACCGATGAAACTCAATTCCAAGGTCGTTTACACAAAATGTTGATAGAAGTCAAACTTGGCCTTAAAGGCCAATCTTAAGGAACCAATTGTTCCTATTGCACTCTAAACACCTCCGAATCCCAGACCACCAGTCCCCGCGAGTCATAAATCATAAATAGTCGCTATGGGAAGTTTCATTTGGGGGGAAAGGGGTCCGATAGCGCGAAACGACCGGTCGGGTCGTTACATCCTCCACATCTTAAACAAATGTTCGTCCTCGAACGGGTCTAAAATCATGCCTAAAGTGCTGAATAAGTGTGGATATTTGCTCCGCATGTCATCCTCGGACTCCCGGGTCGCCTCCTTAACTGGTTGGCCCCTCTATTGGACCTTTACAGCAGAAAGTCTCTTGGACCTCAATTGGCGGTCAAGCCTATCAATTATAGCAACTGGCTCATCCCCGTAGCCAACCTCTCATCCAACTGAATAGTGCTTAAATTAACAACGTGAGAGAAATCGGCGTGGTACCTCCGGAGCATGGATACATGAAAAACTGGGTGAACTCCTGATAAATAGGGAGGTAAAGCCAGCTTATAAGCAACCTCCCCAATTCGTCTCAACACCTCAAATGGACCTATAAATCTCGGGCTCAGCTTGCCCTGCTTGCGAAACCTCATAATACCCTTCAGAGGCGAGACTTTGAACAGGACCCTATCTCCCTCCATAAATGATACATCATGCGCCCTCTGATCCGCATATCTCTTCTTCCTAGATTGTTTTGTGCAAAGCCTCTCCTGAATTATGTTGACTCTGTCCAGAGCATCTCTCACCAGATCTGTGCTGTATAACTTGGCCTCGCCAGGCTCAAACCACCCGATAAGAGAACGACATCGCCGACCATACAAAGCCTCAAATGGTGCCATCCCGATGCTGGACTAATAACTATTATTGTAAGCAAACTCGGCCAAAGTCAAGAACTGGTCCCACTGACCTCCAAGTCAATCACACATGCCCTGAGCATGTCCTCTAATATCATAAATGTACGCTCTGACTGACAGTCGGTCTGAGGGTGAAATGGTGTGTTGAGGTCTATCTGGGTGCACATCTCACTAAGCAATGCTCTCCAGAAGTGCGAGGTGAATTAAGGACCTCGATCCGATATAATGGATACTGGCACCCCATGCAACAAGACTATATCATGAATGTAGATCTGGGCCAACCTCTCAGATGTCTAAGTAGTAGCCACTGGAATGAAATGCGCCGATTTGGTCAATCTATCCACAACGATCAAAACCGCATCAACTTTCTGCGAAGTCCGAGGCAAGACAACCACGTAGTCCATAGCATTGCGCTCCCATTTCCACTTAGGAATGGGCATTTTCTGAAGTAGTCCCCCTGGCCAATGGTGCTCATACTTAACCTACTAGCAATGAAGGTTCCTAGTCACATACTCCACAATGTCCTTCTTCAGTCGCCTCCACCACAAATGCTACATCAAAGCACAATACATCTTCGTAGCACCAGGGTAACCAGAATACAGAGAACTGTGCGCCTCCTCTAGAATCCTCTCCCTCAGGCCATCAACATTAGGAACACATAACTGGCCCCGAAGTCTCAGAACACTATCCTCGCCCATAGAAACCTACTTGGCCCTACCCTGAACCACTGTCTTCCAGAGCTCTGCTAAGAACGGATCATAGAACTGACGGGCCTTAATCTCTCCCAATAATGAAGACTGAGCAACCACATGTGCCAAAACTCGACGAGGCTCTGAAAGATCTAATCTCACCAGGTGATTGGCCAAGGATTGAATGTCCAAGGCTAGAGGTCTCTCCTATGCTGCAATATCAGTCAAGCTACCCATACTCTCAGCCTTCCTTCTCAAAGCATCTGCCACCAGATTAGCCTTGCCCGGGTGATAAAAGATGGTGATATCATAATCCTTCAAAGACTCAAGACATATGCGCTGCCTCAAATTAAGATCCTTCTGCTTGAACAAGTGCTGCAAACTATGATGGTCTGTATAAACCTCACAGGATACTCCATACAAATAGTGCCTCCAAATCTTAAGAGCATGGACAATCGTCGGCAACTCCAAATCGTGCACATGGTAATTCTTTTCATGAACCTTCAGCTGGCGTGAAGCATAAGCAATATCTCTCCCCTTCTGCATCAATACACACCCCAAGCCAATGCGTGAAGCGCCGCAATACGCCGTGTACATCCCAGAACCAGAAGGCAATACTAGAACGAGAGCTGAGGTCAATGCTGTCTTGAGCTTCTGAAAGCTCGCCTCACACTCATCAGACCTTCGAAAATGGACATTCTTCTGAGTCAATCTAGTCAATGGAGCTGCAATAGAAGAGAAGCCCTCCACAAATCGGCGATAATAACCTGTTAGGCCCAAAAAGCTCGTGATCTCTGTAGCTGAAGTAGGACGCGACCAACTCTGAACTGCCTCGATCTTATGAGGACCAACCTTGATACCCTCTCCGGATACCACATGTCCCAAAAATAAAACGGAATCCAACAAAAACTCACACTTGGAGAACTTAGCATATAGCTTCTGTTCTCACAATGTCTGGAGCACCACCCTCAAATGCTGCTCGTGCTCCCCCATGCTACGGGAGTAAATCAAAATGTCATCAATGAAGACAATGACGAAGGAATCAATATACGTCCTGAATACCCTATTGATCAAGTCCATGAATGTTGCTGGGGCATTAGTCAAGCCAAAGAACATCACCACTAACTCATATTTGCCATATCTCGTACGAAAAGCAGTCTTCGGAACATCTGAAGCCCGAATAATCAACTGATGATACCCCGACCTCAAATCGATTTTAGAAAACACACAAGCACCCTGCAACTGGTTAAACAAATCATCGATGCGCAGCAAGGGATACTTGTTCTTAATGGTAACCTTGTTCAGCTGGCGGTAGTCAATACACATGCGCATAGACCCATCCTTCTTTTTCACAAATAGAACTGGAGCACCCCACGGCGATACACTCAGTCTGATGAACCCATTAGCTAACAACTCTTCAAGCTGCTCCTCAACTCCTTCAACTCTTTTGGAGCCATACGATAAAGAGGAATGGATATAGGCTGAGTATCTAGAGCTAAGTCATTGTAGAAGTCAATATCACAGTCCAGAGGCATGCCCGGAAGATCCGAAGGAAATACTTCAGCATACTCTCGAATAACTGGCACATAATCAATCGTCGGAGACTCAGCCGTGGTGTCCCGCACATAAGCAAAATAGGCTAGACAACCCTTCTCGACCATATGTCGAACCTTCAAAAATGAAATAACCTGGCTAGCTGCGCTAACTGAAGAACCCATCCACTCCAGCCTAGGTGACTCAGGCATGGATAAAGTAACTGTCTTAGTATAGCAATCAAGCACGGCATGATAAGGAAATAGCTAATACATGCCTAGAATAACCTAAAAATCAACCATGTCGAGCAATAAAAGGTCAGCTCTGGTCTCGAACCCACAGAAGGTGATCACACAAGACCGATACACCCGGTTTACCACCACAGAGTCTCCCACATGAGTGGACACATATATAGGAGCAAATAGGGTTGAAACATATGAGTAAGTGGCTCCTAGATCAAACAATACTGAGGCCTATCTACCACATACTGAGATAATACATGTGATCACGGCGTCTGAGGCTACTGCATCTGATCTGGCCGGTATGGCATAAAACTTGGCTGGAGCACCTGAAGACTGAGCCCCACCGGAGTGAGCAGGAGCTACCTGACCTCCTCCCGACTGGCCTCCAGCTCTAGGACAACCCCTGTCGACCTGTCCTCCACCTCTAGGTGGCCGGACTGCCGGTGCTGAACTCATAGGCTGATAACCCTGTTGTACTACCTTGCCACAAAACCGGGGACAAGCCCTCTTCACATGGCCCAGATCCCCGTACTCGTAACATCTCACAAGTGACATATCTTGTTGTCCCGAAGAAGAAGAATCCTGAATGGCCGGAGGGCGATGAGAGCCCTTAGGCATATCACTGAAATAATGATCGAAGGATCTCTGATGACTCGAATAACCACTGGGGGAACTCTGAATAGCTAGAGGACAATAGGAGCGCTCTGGCATGGCACCGAACTGGGTCCTAACTGGGACACCTCGGAGAGGTAGTGGAGATGCTGCATATGAAGGTCTACTGGACCGACCGCCTCCAAGATGACCCCTGCCCCTAGCTGGAGCACCCCTGAAATCACCTGTAAATCTAGCCCTCTTGTTCTGCTGACCCTGCTCCTTGCTCCTCAATCGGTATCCCTCAATACGTCAAGCTATCTCGACCACAAGCTAGTATGGGGTACCCATCTCTACCTCTCTGGCCATAGAGGTCCAAGTACCTGGATGTAAGCCTGCCATGAACCGCTGCACCCTCTCAGCATCAGTGGGTAATATCATAAGGGCAAGGCAGGATAGCTCTGAAAATATTACCTCATAATCAGTCACGGACATCTGCCCATGCTCCAACCGCTGAAACTGACCCCGAAGCTCCTCTCTCTGAGAAGGTAGAATGTATCTGTCCAGAAATAGCTGAGTAAACTGACTCTAGGTGATCGGAGGAGAATCTACTGGCCTGTTGAGAATGTATGACTGCCATCAGCGGCGAGCTCTGCCCTCTAGCTGAAATGTAGTGAAGTCT
This sequence comes from Nicotiana knightiana, assembly GCA_005239525.1. Classification (NCBI taxonomy): domain Eukaryota; kingdom Viridiplantae; phylum Streptophyta; class Magnoliopsida; order Solanales; family Solanaceae; genus Nicotiana; species Nicotiana knightiana. Next base: position 10,816 of record ML430318.1, on the reverse strand, counting down.
ACCCCATAGGACTCCAAGATCCTCATGTTGTGCAGTCTATCCCTGTACCTGTCGATGAAATCCCGGGAATCCTCACCCCACTCACCCCCGAAGACTGGAGAGTGAAGTCGGGTCCATCTATCTAGCATCTTCTGATGGTCGCCCTCTATAACTGGCCTGGGCTCTGGTGCTACTACTACAGGTTGAACCCCACCCACGGGCGGTGTACCCGGAGTGTGATGTGCTGATGCTGCCTGTCCTGTGGCCTGAGCGGTAGGGGTATGGGCTCCCCCTCCCCCCTGGGAAATGGCAGGATCTGCTAAAAGTAGGCCTGCCTAGGACATGGTATCCATGAATCTCAACATAAGGCCCATGACCTCCTAGAAGCCTAGCGCCGTCGTAAAGTCTTCTGGAGCAGGAGCTATTGGAGGCACCTCATCCTGCTCCTCTAATGTAGGTTCCTCTGGTGGTGTGACTGGTATAGCTCTGGGACGCCCTCGTCGCCTACCACGGGCAGCTGCCTTACCCCTTCCCCTACCGTGGCCTCGAGCGGCGGGGGTAGTAAATCATCGACTGCACGATAGAATGAGAACAAATACAGGTTTCCTAACACCCTGTAACCTCCTGAAGATAAGTACAGACGTCTCCGTACTGATCCTCAAGACTCTACTGGGTTCGCTCGTGACTCATGAGACCTACGTGAACCTAGTGCTCTAATACCACGTTGTCACGACCCAAAATCCCACGCGGGTCATGATGGCGCCCAACACCGAGGTCAGGCAAGCCAACGGTTGCGTACTAGTGATGTTTTCCTTATTAACATACCAACCCCACATGTTTCCCAAAGTTTTACACTTAAATTATTAAAAACAGAAGCAAAAGCATTTATCAATTTAAGTACATACACCCAAAATGATCGTGATCCAATACATATATACATATACAGTCCCAAAATAGAATCTACTAAGTGCATGCCGGGAACTAGTGTCACAAGTCAATGGGCGAACTAGTAGAATGTACAAAAGATAATACAAGTATGTACTGCTGTCTGAGAGGAATAGACAGAATATAGACAAAACATAACTCCATAGCATAGCTGAGAAACGTCATGGGGTGCAGCTCACCGTGCAGTCCGGTCCGTAAGATAAGTCAAGCGCCGGTCAGATAACCAGAAACACCATCCTCATAACCAGTACAATTAAGTACAGAAGTGCAGCATGAGTACAGAATATATATGTACCCAGTGATAATCCCGCCTAACCTCGAAGAGGTAGTGACGAGAGGTTGACATGACACTCACTAAGGTTCAATAGTAATAATGTAAACAGGATATATGGAAAGTAGTAGACATGTGAGACAATAAGCAACAGATATCCATCAAATACAGAAAACCAGCTAAGTACTGAAAATAATCAAGAAAGTACACTTCCCCTTTTCCCCCGAATATCTGTCAAGTCAATATCAATGGAAACAGTACCCAATAGCCTCAAGCGCACACACGGATAGGACAACCGGCCTGAGTCGTAAGGAAATACCTAGACCCGAACTCATATATATATATATATATATATATATATATATATATATATATATATATATACCAGACTTATCAATAAGCTTAGTAGAGGCTATACTTGTAACAAAGGTCTAGTCGCGGAATTTCGGAGGCAACTCCATACAATATTTGCATACTAGTTCAAAGATAATAAGCATACTAGTTCGAAGATGATAAACAACTCAAAGTTCAGCTAAAGATACGCATAAGGCATGTAATGGCATACTTTGAGCCCTAAAGCTACCCGACATAATAGTCGCTACGTACGGACTCTCATCACGTGGTACGCATGTATTCCCCAAACCAATTACACCCAGCATATATAACACCTATGGGGACAATTCCCTCTTACAAGCTTAGAAAATAGACTCACCTCGTGCCGAATCCACCCCTCGGACCAAGGATGCGCCCGAATCTCCGAACTCTACAACCGAGGAGTCGCAACTAGCCATATAAGGTATAATAATATCAATGTATTCCCAAATTAGGGAATATTATCCTAATTTTTCAATAAACCAACATTCTTGAGAAATTTCCACAATCCAACCCCTCGCCCGCACGCTCGGTTTCTAAAAATTCTCGAAGGAATCACTCACCCGAAGCCTAAGGATCATAATTATGTGATTTATACTTGAATTCATCGCCTTAAACGGATAATTCACAATTTCTTCAAAAGCCCTAAGGATACTACCCAATTTCATGAATTTGATGTTTTAAAAGAGAGATTAACTAGGAAATTATGTTTAAAACTAGTGTTAAGTAAGGAATTTATTTACCTTGGCAGTATATGGGTCGTGGAGGGTGCTGCTCAACCTTGAAGGCTCTCTAATGGGGTTTTTAGATGAGGAAGAATGAAGAAAATCTGTTTTTTTTAAATTATATAGGTCTGCCTACAGGTGTTTCCGCACCTGCGGCCCAGGGACCGTACCTGTGGTCCCGCACCAGCGAGAAAAGAATCGGACATGCAAAAAATGGCGAGGGGGCTGGGGATCACACATGCGGAAGGGTTTCCGCCCCTGCAAAAATGGTTCCGCACCTGCGAAGGCTGGGGGGGACCTGGGTTTCCGCACCTGCGGTGACACCAGCAACAGCTGCACCAGTAGTTGTTTTAGCTGGGTTTTGGCCTCGTTAGGTGCCCGGGAGGCACCTGGCCTACCCGAGCCCTATTTAAAATATACCAACGAGTCCCAAATCATAATACGGACACTCTCGAGCCTTCGAAACACCCAAAACAACATTAAAATCAAAATCACACCCCCAAACCCCAAGAACCAAACTTGGGAATTTTAAGTTTTCTAGACACCGCTCACAACGCGCCGAACCGACCTATACAAGTCGGAATGACCCCAAATTTTGCAGGCAAGTCATAATAAAAATAACGGAACTATTCCAGATCACGAAATTCCATTCGGACCTCAATAACACAAAAACACACCCCAAACCAAAATATCAACTTAAGGAACTTCTTATTTCAATATTGGGCGCCGAAATGGCCCCGGGTCATCAGAAACCCAATCTGAACATACGCCCAAGTCCAAAATCATCACACGAAGATACCGAAACCACTGAAACTCGATTCCGAGGTCGTATACCCAAAATGTTGACCAAACTCAAACTTGGCTTTAAAGGCTAACCTTAAGGAACCAATTGTTCCTATTGCACTCTAAACATCTCTGAATCCCGGACCAGCGGTCCCGACAAGTCATAAATCATAAAAAACCACTATGGGAAGTTTCATTTGGGAGGAACGGGTTCTGAAAGCGCAAAATGACCGGTCGGGTCGTTATAGTTCGGCTCGAACCAACAATAAAAATAATATGTGCACTGCCGAGGATCGAACGGCCCGTCCCATAAGTGCATTCATTCAAATTAATCATAAAGCTTCCGCCGCTCGCGAATAATACATGTGACTCGGGTGCTTACACGTTTATACATACTTAATATAATGCTCCCCTCGATTACGAATCATACATGCGACTCAAGTGCTGACTCTTATATATAATTAACATAAAACTTCTCTCAATCGCGAATCATACCTGAGACTCGAGTGCTGACAAGCTTCCCTCGATCGCGAATCATACCTGCGACTCGTGTGCTGGCTCTTATACATAATTAACATAAAGCTCCCCTCGATTGCGAATCATACCTGCAACTCGAGTGCTAACACACTTATATTAAATATTATAAAGATTCCCCCGCTCGCGAATCATACCTGCGACTCGGGTGTTGACACATTTATACCAAAATACTATAAAGCTTCCCTTGATCGCGAATCATACCTGCGACCCGAGTACTGACACATTCCACACATTTAAATCCACATTTAATTAAGAAAATAGTTTTCTCAGGGAAGTAGTAGAATCCTTATTAAAAGAAGCATGAAACATGGTTTTTGAAATCATTTGTTTTTGAAACTCATTTGTCAAGTTTAATTATATTCTACGATACAACCCAATCCAGGTACACATATATACACAGCGGAACCAACTCTCTTTGTAGAGGGCTAACAATATGAACTCTAGCTTTCTTTTAGACATTCAATTACGCCTTCGATTATATTAGCAGTTTAATGTTACAGGCAGGATTACAGATATAACACATAAGGCATGCTAGTGGGTCCTAGACTACCTGGACATGGCATGATAGTTGCTACGCACGGATGCCCATCACCTCGTGCGCGCGTAGCCCCCAAAGATAATAACATGTATTGAATTAATTCACCTAGGGGGACGATTCCCCCACACAAAGTTAGAAAGGAGACCTACCTCGCTCCGAAATTCCAACACGGGCTTCCATGCCCCTCTGATGACTCAAACGGACGCACAACGCTCCAAAACTACTACATAAATGACAAAGCGATGACAATTCATCCTAATACTCACAACAAATTCAGATTATATACTTTCCCAACCCCGCTCGGAGAAATGACCAAAATGCCCTTGGGCCCACGTGCCAGAAAATTTGAAATTCTCGAAGATACATTCTACCCATAGCCTTACTAAATCAAATATATAATTTACTTAAATATTCATGCTCAATTCGTGGTCAAAGCTTTCCCAAATTTCCGACCAATTTCATGTTCAAATCCATGCAAGATCACATATTTAACTTAGGAATGGGAAGAATTCACTTACCTAGTGATGCTTGCTGAAAATCCCCCCTCTTGAAGCTCCCAAAATCGCCACACACAAATGAGAGAAATTAAGAAATGGCCAACAATCTGTTCTTAAAACACCCACATGCGGTCCCTCAGCTCCTGACCCAATCACGCTCCTGCGGCGACCAAGCCACATCTACGGTCAAATCCTCGCAAGTGCGGATCACACCAGATGACATCAATCTTCACTTCTTCAAACTTCAACTCTTGATCCGACAACCACCCGAAATCCACCCGAGGCCCCCGGGACCCCGTCCAATCATACTAACATGTCCCAAAACATAACACGGACTTGGTCGAAGCCTCAAATCACATCAAACAACGCCGAAATCACAATCACACTCAAATCCTATTCTTTAAGAACTTAGAATTTCAAACTTCTACATCTGATGCCGAACTATCAAATCATGTCCGATTGACCTCAAATTTTGTGCACAAGTCATAGTCAACACTACGGGCGTGCTCCAACTTCCGGAAACTCATTCTGACCTCGATATCATAACTTCCACTTTCGGCCCGATTTCCCAAAAACCTTCAAATTTCTATCTTAGCCAAATGACTGCAAAATGACCTACGGACGTCCAAATTCACTTCCAATCATGCTCCCAGTTCTAGAATCGCCATACGAAGCTATTCCCAGACTCAGAATCCCAAACAGACATCAACCTCACTAATATGCACTTCAAGCCCAAATTCATGAAATCTTCTAAAATGCTAACTTCCACAATATACGCCGAAACGCTCCCGGGTTATCCAAAACCCACTCCGGACATACACCCAAGTCCGAAATCATCACACGAACCTGCTGAAACCTTCAAATCCTGATTCGGAGATCGTTTACTCAAAATTCCAATCTTAGTTGATTTTTCCAACTTAAGGCTTCTTAAATGAGAATTTTCTTTCCAAATCATTTCTAAACTTACTGGAATTCAATTCCGACCATGCCCACGGGTCATAATACCTGAAACAAAGCTACTCACGACTTCAAACCACTGAATGACGCTCTAGAGCAAAAAATGACCGGTCGGGTCGTTACATTCTCCCCCACTTAAACCAATGTTTGTCCTCGAACGTGCTAAGAACTGCTCTGGAGTTATCTGAAATCACTGTTTAACATCTCGAGCACCTGCTCGTGCTACCACAACCAAGTTGAGCATAATAGCTTAATCAAATTTGGAGATTTGTTCTTTACCCATATAATAAGCTCAGAATTCATTCAAACACCTGAATTTTTTCTAGCCAGGCCTAGTTTCAATATATACAAACACTGCATCAACTAGCACATGATATACCAGATCATAACTGCATGCTCTTGCTGAATCGGCACCATGCACCGCATAACTCATCGTCTGACCACAACGACGCTCTGTGAACCTTATTAACCAAGGTCCACGAATCTGATTTTCCTGATGCACCGCATAACAATTGTACAGACATCCTGCTATAATGCTAGTGATACAACCACAACGGAGGGAATGGCAAAAATTCACACTCAACTGCAGAGTTAACAAATCCTTGGATACCTCATCTTGACTAGGATCATCACTTTCATTATGAACCTGAATGATGGTATTTGTTCTTTAATATACACTTCACATAACCTCATCACACTGACCCCTGATCCGATAATCTCCCTCACCTAGTATGAACTGCTCAGACAGAAAATCACCCCAACATGGCTAACAGCCTCACATGATACCGCATCGCCCAATAGGCCCTAACTCGAACATGATAATAAGAAATGACACAGGACGAAACTATTCAGCTCACGCAACTAATATGAATTTTTACCAGAAATAGGAAATAAAACACAAGAAAATAAATACATATTAACCCTTGACCTCATCACACTGTTGCGGCATGCAACCCGATCCAAATAACATACCTGTGGCGGCGTGCCATCCGATCCACACATAAAATTTACATAAGAAGATATATATACGGAGCTGATTTGCTCACCATTACGAATTACTGAATATCGATCACAAGCACGCTAAGTGCAAAATACCATCCTGGGGAGACTGATAAATCCATAGGCTACAAAACTCAAGCACAACTGATGTGTGATATATATATATACAGTCTAGATCTCAAGAGCTATCCTGGTCACATAGCGTCCCTGCTACGCATAACCTCAACACATACGAAATTATCAAAGTTGTTTCACAACTCGTACGGCACAATCACAATAACACATAAATTCAACCAAGACGGAACAACACCCGTTGTTCTAATACCTTTCCATGAAAAGCGCTATACTGAAATGAACATGCCTGGCTCACACGGAGCCCATAATCATATTTAAATCCATCCACAAACGTCGAGCCACCTCGCTCGCACCAAACTAGGCTATTAGCTTTTGCCTGGGTCCATATTAACCCATTTTTCTCATAATACACGAGAACAACCATAATCACTGGGACGAATACCCTATAATCCATAATCAACTGAACCAAACGCCCTCCAGGCGTAAATTCTCAATTGAGCAATATTGCACTTCTTTATACTCAGTCCAAATCTGAAATCCATCGAGTGACTACATGTCACACTTTATACAATCTTTTCACGGTCATGCTTTCACGACCTTCCACACAAGGCAACAAGTCTTCCCATCCATAACACCGACCACACTAAGGCCGCAAAACACATCAAGAACCCATGACTAGGGTACAAAGCCTCTTTCACCGAATATAAAATCCCAGGTGACACTGAAGATAATACCAGCCTACAATGAAATTTCAAATCACCTTTCCTTGCTCTTCCGAGCTCATGAAATCCTTATAAACATGGGACCTAAATCTTGATTCTTACTCCCAATTACATACTGTTTCCCGCACTTAACATACCAACATGAGGTAGCGCAAGAATTCCATCATAACTTTCGAACCACCAATAGGGCGAACATTTCATCATATAGAAGCCTTTAACTTAGATCAATTCAAGAGTACTGATGCGAGGCTAGAATTCATGGTTTAATATGTTATATGCCTTACATTTTATGTGCGTTAATGACAGAAACACACTTTTTATGTGCTTAATGGAGTTTATTTCATGTGTAGGTGAAGTGGAGATGAAAACAGAGCTAAAGGGAAGCAAATACATCGAAAATACGCTTAAGGGTCGAAGAGGAAACACCCAGACGATAGCCGGGCGTTTGGCCCCTCAAGCCAGGCAGCCCTTAGCGTTAGGGGGTGTTTGGCCCCTAAAACCAGGCGGCCCCTGGCGTTAGGGGGGTGTTAGTGCCCAAACGCCAGGCCTGCCCTGGCCTTAGGGGGCGTTAGAGCCCAAAAGTCAGGCCTGCCCTGGCCTTAAGGGGGTGTTTGAGCCCAAACGCCCAGGGTCCCAAGTTCGGTCAATTCCGAGTTTTGACGAGTTTAAGTGTTTCCTGGTTGGAATAGAAGTCTCCTACCCATTAAGGGTTCGTCCTAAATATATAAATAGACCCCGAAAACACAACTTGAATAGAGGAAGGAGGGATTCGAAGGATTCAAGGAGAGAAAACCATTGAAGTTACAAAACATTGATTTTTACATCTTTCATTCATTACTTCGTAGTTCAATTATGCAATTTATTTTGGGTTTGATTCTTATGAACATGAGTAGCTAAATTCTCTAATCTAGGGTTTTGGTAGAACCCGTTGGGGATGAATTTGTTATGATATTAATATATTTTGGTTGATTAATCTCTATTTGTTCAACTACGTGCTTGTTGTAGTTGATTGAAAGGGCCCTNGAGTATAGACGAAAGTCATAACCGAGGGTTTAGAGGTTGGATTAGAGATAACGATACCTCGGGTGCAATCTAAAGTGAACTGTATTGCAATCTAACTAGTGTAACTTGAGAGAGTGCGTCTAGTAAATTATCATAATTACTTGATAGAGATTTATGGTAGGCAGAGTGTTCATGATTGATAGTGATAACTAATTAAACTATAAGGAATATCCGAGAAAAAATTCACTAACGGGGGAAACCAAACCTTAGACCTTATTTATCATTGTTTACATTATATTGTTAGTTAATTGCTAGTGTATTATTATTATTAGTAGAATTAGTAAAATATTACCAATTGATATTCAAAAGTCTTGAGAGGATTGATTCTTTAAAAGTTGCGTATTCTAAAGACTTGATTGATACGTAAATTTCCTGTGGGATCGACTCTAGGCATAATACCCCGGATTATATTTGCGTTGCCCGTTTAGTCTTTTATTAGACATAGTTGAGCGTGACCAAATTTTGGCACCGTTGCCGGGGAATTAACGGTATTATCAATTGAGTTGGAAGAAATACAGAATTCTAAAATATAGTCAATTTTCTTTAAATTTTCATTTTTTACATTGAAAGTTTAACGTTTGCTAACGTGTTGCAGGTGCATGCCTAGAAACTCATCGAGGACTGGTGAAGTAGTTGAATCCTTATCAGACCCCGAGAAAGTTTTCAAGGCCCTAAACCGGACCAACCGGAAAAGCAAACATCAACCACAAATTGAACAAATTGAAACCGACATGGAAGATGCACACAACCGGAATAATCATGGGGATGATGTGGTGGACCCAGTCGCTGAAGCTCCTTTATACGACTGGGCACAACCTACAGCTGAGAATTTGGCCACAGCGATATTGGTTCCTCAAATACAGGCCGAGTCCTTTCAGATTACAAATAATATGCTGCACCTATTGCAGAACAAAGGGCTATTCTCAGGGTCATACATTGAAGACCCCCAGCAGCACTTGAAAAACTTCCTGTCAATCTGCAAAACACAGAGGCAGCCTAACGTTACTCAGGAGGCAATAAAACTATTGTTTTCCATTCTCAGTGACTGGTTCTGCCCAAACTTGGCTTAACTCACTCCCCATCAATTCCATTACCACATGGGAGGAGTTAGTCAAACAGTTCGTGAACAAGTTTCATCCACCCAACAAGACTGCTCAACAAATTGATGAAATCTTGAGCTTTAGACAGAAACCAGTTGAAACATTGCAAGAGACATGGGAAAGATTTAAGAGTATGTTGGTTATCTGTCCACATCATGGCATTCCAGAGCAAATGTTGGGGCAGCGTTTCTACATGGGTTTGGCTGATACTGTGAAAACAAATGTTGACGCTTCGGCTGGTGGAGCATTCCTGAGCAAAATGTGGAGAGAGAGTCAAATGTTGCTTGATAAAATGGCACAGAATTCAGGATGGACAACAAGGAATGCACCCATTACTCCTGTAGTTCATTCAGTGCCATTCGATCAATCTAATACCATTGCAGAGAATATGGCCACCTTGATAACACAAATGAGTATACTTACTAAGAAGGTGGAAGAATCGAGAAAAAAATAACAGGTACACATCGTTGACACAACCAATGGGGGCTTTTGCACATCTTACACTAGTCAACCACTTGGTAATCAATGGAATGCAGAATGTCATTACCCTCCTTATCCAGAAAATATCAATTATGTGTCAAACTATGGAAGCCAGAGACAAGGGGGGCAGAACTGGGGTCAGCAAGTTCAACCATATAGACCACCTCACCAACAGCAGAACAGTGGAAATATGGGTGTCAGGGGACCACAAGGTAATGCAGCACCATATCAGAGGCCACAAGGTTACACTCATCAGAATCAACAACAATCATACTACCCCCCTCAGCAACAACAAGAGGGAAGGCAAGAAGATGGGTTTTCCAAGTTAGAAGCTATGATGCAGCAGTTGATTGGGTCAAATGCCAAAATCAGTGAGAGAGTAGATGTACATTGCAGCTATTAAAAATATTAAAGTACAGTTGGGCCAGGTATCTATGGCAGTGAACAATCATCCCCCTAGAAATTTACCTGCAGATACTCAGGTAAATCCTATTGACCAGGGCCCAAGGCAGCTGATGGCAGTGACTCTTCGTAGTGGCAGAGAATTAAATTTGGAACTGGAAAGAGCTCATGAAAGCAGATAGGCTGAGACACTGGTACCCATGCTGATTGAACTTGATGATTCAACAAACTTGACCAAGACAACAGTGCAACCTAGTGAAGAAGAACCCAGTACACAGAATGAGACTGAAAAAGAAGTGGAGATAGCATAGGAGCCGGTAGTTGAGGTGGTGGTTGAGAAAGAAAAGTCCCAAATCACTGGGAAAAAGAGAC
>ML430316.1:2609-111722 GCA_005239525.1 Nicotiana knightiana | reverse complement strand
ATATATATATATATATATATATATATATATATATATATATATATATATATATACGCTAAGCAAAATATCAACACCCTACACTTAGACTATTGCTAGTCCTCGAGCAATGGGACTATCAAATAACTCTCAACTACGTACAAGTCTCAACTATAAAGGAGCACTTTAATTTTTACCCACACACTCTACCCTTGACCATGATCGATACCGGTAATCAAGCATGAACATACAAAAAATCACATTCTTCCCTTTTTAAACATGCCCAAGTATAACATTTCAATTCAATCACTCCAACAACCTATTTGCAACCACCCAACCTCAAGAGTCAACTTGTAACCATTAAGAACTCTCAACTCATGCACTTACCCAACAAGAAAGTTTACGACATTACCAATCATTAATGAGATCATGTGCCCTTACCAACAAATAAAAGAGTGAATATAGACTAGTCCACACATTCAAATATGTTTTTGAATATAATTTAAGGACATCACACAGTTGAACAAAATTCACTCACTCTCACAAAGAATTCATATGCACCATGTGGTCGTACCATAAGCTTGCCCGTATTGTAGATCTATACTAATTTAATCTAGCCAAATCTAGGATTAATTAGGACTTTAAGGTTGTAATGTAGGCCAAGGGATGGGTATGATACATTTAGGAATAGTGACTAACCTCCTAAGCACTTTAATACACTACACTCACAATTCAAACACATATTCTTCTCAACCAATTCACTTGCCACAAACCATATACAACATAGCCTTTTTTTTCTTTTCAATTAAGCACTTCTATACTCCCAACAGCACAATTTAATAAGAAGTAGAAGTGTGTTTTTTTCTACATACTTTAACTATCATTTTTTTCTTTTTCTTCTTATTTTTTTCTTCTACATGCACTCCATACATTAAGGTTCATCGGCTAGTGACTTTTGATTTCAATTTTAGTGCACCAACGGGCCTTTCCATGGTTCCACTCAAAAACTACTCCCCAATATCTCACCTTACTTCTTTTAGCGACTAAGTGCCTTAGGAGGTAAAGGTTCAACAACATCAAATTAAGAACAAAATAGGGGTATGGCTTGTAATGTGGTTGCCAAAAGAAAAGGTCTATAAGCTCAAAAAGGTTAGCAACGGAAAATTTTATCTTTATGTGACAAGCACATCTATGATCAAGCAATAAAATGCCTACGTCATCTCCTAGATTAGCACAACTTATAATTTCGCTTTGATTAACATACGGGGCAAGTTCTAGACTACACAAGATACCATAGAAGATCACTAATTCTCACACACACACACACATTGCACATGACTCAATCAAGATGGTTCTGTTCAACTCTCAAGTCAAGCAAGCACACATAATTGAGAAATTTAAGTAATATTTCACTATGTGGCATACAAGTCAAACGATTAAGCTAAAGCATCACAAAATAGGCTATTTACTTTACTTAGGTTTCACAATTCAAACCAAATACACGGGGAAACAGAATGTATGTCATAGCCTAATGTGTCAGCACCAAACACGTTAATGAATATCTCAAAGCCACTCAGTTTCTTCCTAACTACTCCTAAAAAAAATTAAAGTAACCGGTTCGAGATATACCCTTGGAAAAGAAACGGTGCCAAAGAAAATCCAAGGGATACTACCTAGCTATCCTCAAAAAAATAAGAAACTCTTTTTGGTGTTTTAATCGGGCTTTGTCCCTCAAGAGAATTGTCCAAAAGGTCCATCGTCGGGAAAAGTCCGAGCTTTTTCTAATTTGGTTTTTTCAATTTTTGTTTCTTTATTTATTATGAGAACCTAGACTATGTATAATACGAGTTCTAAAAGAAAAACTAAAAAAAAATTAGTTTTATACAATTACACTTCAGAGAGTAGTTTCCCACCCCACATTTATCTTATGCATAGTCCTCGATGCATGATCACAGAGAAAAATATTAAAACAAGGGTGAGAAATACTCCCTGAGACCCTCTCGGGCCTAGCTCGGACATGATACTCAATATTTAGAGTCGGGATGACCCCACACTTAAGCTCAAACATGCTTCTCAGCTTAAACTTTGGGTACTCGGACTTCCCTTACTCTACAAAATAAAAACAACACAAAACTTGACACTAAAAAAATAATAAAGAAATAAAAGATATACAGGCTGAGTTTCCTCCCAACAAGCGCATTATTTATAGTCGTGGCACGACTCTGCTACTTTGCTCAGGCTGGGAGATTTCTCTTCTTCTCTCTCCCATGAAGTCTAGCCTTTTTGCACGCTCTCAAAAGGTCTACGCTTTCATCTTTGGCTCTTTTCCCAATCATATTTACACACTCAGCTTGCAACAACACATCCTCTAAATCATTTGTCCCATCTGGATTACTACAATTCACATAAGGACTCTGTTATATCCCCTTCAATTCGACCACAGTAATCATGAACAAGTCCTCATAATGCTTAGTGAGCTTAAGTGTCTTGTACACATTAAAAGTGACTTCCTCATCGTCAACTCTCAACTTTAACTTCCCTGCCCTCACATCAATAATCTCTCCACCAGTAGCTAAGAGTGGTCACCCTAAAATAATGGGCACTTCCTCATCTGCCTCGTAATCAAGCACAATAAAATCAGCAGGAAGAATAAACTTTCCCACTCGAACTAACACATCCTCAATAATTCCTTCTGGCATAACTAGTGATATATCTCCAAACTGTAAAATGATTGTAGTAGGTATAAGCACCCCCAATCCGAGTTTCTTGAACAAAAAGGATGGCATCAAATTTATACTAGCCCCTAAATCACACAGGGCTCTACCAACTTCTTGTTTTCCAAGAGACAAAGGAATTGTGAAACTCCCAGGATCCTTCAACTTCGGAGGAAGTTTACTCTGAAGTCTGGCACTGCACTCTTCAGTAAGTGCAATTGTTTCGAACTCTATATGTATTTATTTGTTTGCAACAATATCTCTGAGATACCTTGCATACTTAGGCACTTCCTGCAAAATTTCCACCAAAGGAAAATTCACCCGCACTTGGCTCAAAATATCTAAGAATTTCTTGTACTTAGCATCATCTTTTTGCTTCTGCAGTCTTTGTGGAAACTGAAGTGGTGGCCCTGTCACAATTACTGGCTCGGATCCTTTATTCTCTTTCTCATTCTCCTCAACTGGCTTGGGAACTAATTCTCCTTCAGGACGAGCTGTATACTTCTTTTTCTTTGGAACTTCTTCTAATACTCTTCCATTTCTCAAGGTAACCGCATTGACTTGAGCTTTAGGATTAGGCTCAGTATCACTAGGAAGAGCTCCAACTGGTCTAGTATTTTGGGCACTGGCAAGTTGTCCCACTTTGCGCTCCAAATATCTCATTGTTGCGGCTTGGGCTTGCTGATCAGCCATCAATTTCTGAGAGGAGGCTTGTTGATCAGCCATCAATTTTTTATTGAGGTCTTGCTGATCAACTATCAATTTCTTCATCATTTACTCAAGGTGACTTGTTGGACTCGCTTGTTATTCAGACTGAGGTGGTCTATATTGTTGTTGAGGTGATTGAGGTCGGTATTGATTCTGAGTACCTTGGTTTTCACCCCAAGAGAAGTTTGGGTGGTTCCTCCAGTTGGGATTGTAAGTGTTCCCATACTGATTAGTCTGGCCTCGATTTGCATTACCCACAAAATATACAGACTCTGGATTTTCTGGGCATAGGTTGCTCATGTGACCTTCTCCACAGACTTCACAAAATATTTGAACTTGTTGCACTGGATGAGCTTGTTGTTTGTTAACAACCAAGGTCTTTTGATTGACTTGGTTGGTCAGTGTAGAAATCTGCGCTGATAATTACAAGACGACATCTAAATCGAGAACCCCTACATATTTTTGCACTGCGTGTCTGCCCATCTATCCTTGTCAATCTGGATTGCTTTTGGAGAATTTGTTCAATAATGCATATATCTCATCAAAGCTTTTCTCCAACTCTTGACCTCCAGCTGCAGCGCCTACCATAATTTTTGTTTCATGATGTAGCCCTTCTATGAAGGTGTTAACTAACACTTCATTCGTCTGATTGTGGTGAGGACAGTCTCTGAGTATCCCCTTGAACCTCTCCCAAGCTGAGTATAAAGACTCTCCTGCTTTCTGCTTGAAGGCAACTATCTCACTTCTGATCGTTGCAGTTTTGCCTGAAGGGAAGAACCTTGCCAAATCATTCCATGATGTAATAGAATTAGTTGGTTCTGCCTTTAGTGTCACGACCCGTATTCCTACCGTCGGGACCGTGATGGCGCCAAACGCAACACTTGTTAGGCAAGCCAACTTTAGAAATTCACAACATAAAAACAATTAAAACTATACGGAGATTCACCACAATTCAACACAGGATATTGAAATAAGAATCGAAATTATAGAATAATATTGCGCAAATGATACTGATATGTCTAACTACCCATGATCTGGAGTCACAACTCACGGACTACTAGGAATTTACTACAAATATTTGGCTAAAAGGAAAAAGTATAACTATTTATGAACTAAATAAAACAGTAATTGAATATAAAGGAAGGGACTCCAGGAATCTGCAGACGTCGGCAGATCTACCTCGGGTCTCCCGCGCAGAAGTCAGCTACTATCTCAAAATCAGCTCGGACCGATACCTGGATCTGCACAAAAAGTGCAGAGTGCAGCATCAGTACAACCGATCCCATATACTGGTAAGTATCGAGCCTAACCTCGGCGAAGTAGTGACGAGGCTAGGACAAGACACCCACATAAAACCTTAACAGTATAATCATACTAATGGCAACAACGGCAAACAAAGAAATAAAACAAAAATAATGGGAAAGGTACATGCAATGGGGAATCACAAAGTAAGGGGTGAGTAACATTGAAAAGACACAATTTAACAAGTAATCCTCAACGAATTAAGCAGTTAAGATAGCAAAGGAAAAACTGCACGGCATCACCCTTTCGTGTTTTTACTCTCAACCTCCCCAATATAAGTAGAACGGCACGGCATCACCCTTTATGCATTAAACCACTCATAATATACACAGAATCACCCTTTGTGCCTTATCACTCTCACATCATGGCATGGCATCACCCTTCATGCATTAGCACTCACATATCATGGCATGCTATACACTCTTCCTCACGATATAAATAAATCATGCATGGCATCACCCTTCGTGCTTTACATCCTCCTTACAATTCACAGAATCAATGACAATGGATAGGTAGGAGTGTCACATAGAAACCAGTATTTCATTAATGCTTAATATCAAAATCTAAATCTCAACTTTGAATCAATATTCACAAATTTACCAAACCTCGGTGGAACCGGATATAAGTCTCCCAACACTTCAATAACAACAATAAGCACATATAATAGGATTTAAGACTACAAAATTTGCAAGAATGGAATTTCACTTGCATGCTATGACTCGATCACAATGCATAGGTGCTCGTCACCTCACCTATACATCGTATTCAACAACAAAACACGTAGAAAATAATCACACAATACCTAGTCCCTCAAGCTAAAGTTAGAGACAACACTTACCTCGCTCCAAATATCACTTAACGCTCAATCACAGCCTTGTCTTTCAAATTACCCTCCAAGTCCACAATATCTAGCATATTTCCAACCAAATGATTCAAAATAAGCCTTAGGAATCATCCACAATAACTACGGTTCGATTTACTTCATATTTGAAAAAGTCAAAAAAAGTTAACACCCGGGCCCGCTTGGTCCAAACCCGAAATTCGGACCAAAACCCGATTATCCATTCACCCCCGAGCCCGGATGTACAATTGATTTTGGAATCCGGCCTCAATTTGAGGTCTAAATTCCAAAATTTTGAAATCCCAAGTTTTCTACCCAAAATCCTCAATTCCACCATAAAAATCCTAGATTCTAGGTTGCATTCTTGTTAAAAGAAGTAAAAGATTGAAAGAAAAGAGTTAAGAATCACTTACCTATGATTTGGGAAAAATTTGATCTTTGGAAAATCGCCCCTTGAGGTTTAGGTTTTGAAAAATGAGAGAATGAATGAAAAATCCTGTCTAGGTCTCTTTTACTCGGCTTCAGGTGTCGCAATTGCGATGAGGTTCGCAAATGCGAAGGAACAACCGCAATTGCGATGCCCTCCACAATTCTTCTGCATTCGCAAATGCGAGCAAAGTGTCGCATTTGCGACAAATGACCCCTCGCAAATGCGAGTAGATGTTCGCATTTGCGAACCTGCTGTTCCCAGACTCCCTTCGCAATTGCAAAGGAAACCTCGCAAATGCGAGAACTGCTAGCCCAGGCTTGTGACCGCAATTGCGATGAAAGCCTCACAATTTCGGACCTTCCATGTTTGCATTTGCGATGCCTGATCTCGCAATCGCGAGATCAGAGGCTTGCAGCGGTTCAGCCACACCAGCAAATGTTTTCTAAGTTCTAAACACCCCGTAGCCTATCTGAAACTCACCCGAGCTCTCGGGGCTCCAAACCAAACATGCCGACAAGTCTAAAAACATCATACGAACTTGTGTGCGCGATCACCAAAATAACACTTAGAATTACGAATTTAGCAAAAAAACTCATGAATTTCTCAAGAACACTTCAAAATTACTATCTTCTCAACCGGACGTCCGAATCACGTTAAATCAACTCCGATTTCTACCAAATTTCACAGACATGACTTAAATATTATATTAAACATGTATCGGGCTCCGGAATAAAAATACGGTCCTGATACTAACGAGATCAAACATTAATCAATTTCTTTATATCCTTTGAATTTCAGTCTTACAATTTTCATCAAAAATTTATTTCTCGAGCTATGAACCTCGGAATTCGATTCCGGGTACATGCCCAAATCCCATATTTCATTACGGACCCACTGAAATCGTCAAAATACAGGTCGGGGTCCATTTACTCAAAACGTTGACCAAAGTCAACTAAAATCCACTTTTAAAGGCTAAAATTATTATTTTCACAAATTTCCACATAAAGGATTTCCGGAAATGCGTCCAGACTGTGCACGAAAATCGAGGAGGAATAAAATGAGGTTTTGAAGGCCTCAGGACACCGGATTGGGTTCTAAATTTTAAAATGACCTTTTGGGTCATCACATTCAGCCATCGCTTTGCTTCGCCCTTCAGAGAGAATGGAAAAAGTGTGAGCCTCACATAGTCTGGAGTGACACTGTTAGTGATGTAAGTATCACTAATCTCCAAGAAGTTCAAATATGTTGTTGTGGATCCTCGTGTGGAAGACCCATAAATTTCCCATTTGCATGAAGTAACTAGATCATGCTCTGTTTCAGCTCAAAGTGCCCAGTGATTCTGGGCTTCACGATACTGGAGGTGACATTAGCAATGCTGGGCATTTCCACCTCCTGAACACCCATGTGTTTCTCCTCTGTCATGTTCACAGGAAATTGAACGAGTGCCTGAAGATTATTTGTATCCTTTGCTTCCCCAACCTCCTATGAAATGTTCTCTCAGGTTCGGGGTCAAAGCCGTTGAGTCTGTCATGGATTCTGACCCTATGCATTCAATAAAATTTTTTGAGATTAGAGCAACAATAAAGTAACGTTAGACTAGACGAAATAAACAATTAAAACAAAAACTAGGAAGTAGTCAATATTCAAGTCCCTGGCAATGGCGCCAAAAACTTGTTGGTCCAAAACGCACACGCGAGTATACGTGATCGTACAAGTAATAAAATGATAAGTCGAGTGTCGAACCCACAGAGACTTGTATCAACTACCCACTAAATTTACTAAAATTCTTACTCAGTCAAGCCAAAATCAAGTCCAAGAATATGATTATACTAAACTATAGTTCTAAGTAATTACTAAATTATCAAGTAACAAGTTGATTTTTGTGTATTCAGTAGAGACAAATATTTCAGGGTTGTGATCAATTCACCATTCATATTGTGTTCTAATTAACTCTCCCTTTCATACAATTCACTCATGGTTGCTAATTAATCGATAATTGCTCTCATAGCCTTCTTCCGAAGTACTACTCGCCTATTCAAAATAGATTAATGCCTATATTCCTATGAAATTAATCTATTAAGAACGCATTAAGATTACGATATTTAGTTAAGCACGGTGACTTGATATATTCCTATCCTAATCACAAATTCGTCCCCTCCCCCCTAAGAGTTAAGATCGCGCTCTCTTCAGTTCTTCTCTAATCTATACACGGCTTTCCTAAGCTTAGCATAGATAGTAAATAAAACCTAATTGCTGGCCAGACAATTAAGCAATTAATCACAGAATTGAAGAAACAATCATATATTAGTGAATTGTAATCAAGGTTAAGCTAACGTTAAACAACAAAATTCATGACTATATCATAACCCCAGAACAATGGATTTTTTTAGCCGCTCATGATAATAGCAAACAATTTCATAAGTGTTGAATAATTTCAAATACTAAGAAAAGATGAAGAAAACTGAGATCTCTTCGCTTTCAAATATTTCTCGTGTGTATTCTCTCTCAAAAGTGGTNCCCCCCCCCCCCCCCTCCCCACACACACAAAAATAAGTTTAGTCTTGCTTTTATACGTGTTGGGTAGGTTTATGGCTGAAATAACCGTGTCCCGGGCGAATTTGGACAAGATTCACGCCACTGGCGTCCTGCTCAGCACTAGGCGCCCTCAATGGCGCTGTGGATTTTTTGGCTACTGGTTTTGGTGCCACAGGTAGCGTGAGGCGCTACCTGTGATGCTGCAATTTCCAATTTTCCTGTTTTCGTCCGTTTTGGCTCTAATTTCGCATATTTCGCGCCCGATTGCTCCCGGATCATTCCTACACATAAAAACACCTCAAATTAATATAAATCAACACATTTTACATCCTAAATCCACGAAACAAAAGTAAAACATGAGGTGATACACACACAAATATATATACTTTACGCAAAACATGAAACACCAACAACAAAAATAACAACAACAACAACAACAAACCCAGTATATTTCGACAAGTGGGGTCTTGGGAGGATAGTGTATACGCAGATCTTACCCTACCTTTAAAAAGCAGACATGTTGTTTCTAGTAGAACCTCGGCTCAAAAAAGATAAAGGGAAGGGGCAATCAACGTGAGTAGCACTCTAGTCAAATTTCTTATACAAAAATCATGATTATCGCCAAATAGGTTGCGGCTAGAACTAAACCCGTCAAAATGAACATGTCTTGAACCTCGCTCTTATACCACTTGTTAGGATCGAAATAATCAGGTACAGGTAGGAATCTAGTAAAACAAACCTTGAGTGACAATAAATCAGACCACAAATGAGATATATACCAAAAGAGATATAAATATTTAACGTGGTTCAGTCAATTGACCTACGTCCACAGGCGGAGATGAACAATCCACTATATAAAAAAGAGTACAAAATATCGAGAGAACAACCTCACAAATAGGCAAACACAAGTTGTAGACTAACACTTCTCCCGAAATTCTCCCCCTAAACAAGACTCTCAATCCCATATGACTATATTATGGATGTTGCTAAATGAAACGGAATGATCCCCAATTTAACGAAATCCAAACATTTTCCTCCAAGAAAATGGAATAGTCAAATATGAGAGATTTATAATTTTCTTCTGAAAAAAAGAAAACTCGATTATGGTGAATATGCCGTCCTTTTTCAAGAGATAAAAAAATTAAATATAATTAAAAAAAACAAGACAAATAGCTACCAATACCATAGTAAATATTATCGTGTAGTTGGAAAACAAGCCACGACTCCAATAACTTACTAATTTTGTAACCAGCTAAGGAGGATGGATATGAATTGGAGGAACAAAACATGTGAAGTTGAAAGTTCGATTGACGTCACGCAAATATAGTGCAATGACACACAAATATTAAGTTGACAACAGATAGATAAACAAAAGGATCTAACTCATATATATTTATATACATTAATAGTATAAAGAGTTTTGATTCCTATCAGTATAGTTAAACGGGCAAACCAAAATACAAATTTAGCCAATCGACAAATATTAATTACATTCCTTAGAAAAAAAAGTATATTATAAATATGAAAAAAGCTAATATATACTAGGATGTCTGCCCTATTAATTATTTGGCTTTGTTGATTTTCTGTGTGATGATTTTATTAATGTCAAAATAGTGGTATTTGTTTCACTCAAGATAGGGTCTCCTTACCAAGTGACCTACATGTGGCTTCAAAAAATATTCACGTTTCGCTGATCGAGATCTGGGGATGATTCGGTACTATAATTCGATGGAGAAACTTTAGGACATTCTTTGAGTAATGCGACAGGTGCCATAGCAAATTGAGCAGGTCTAGAAGCATGTATACAAGATCATAACGAAGGATGTGATCTTGCTCAGAAAGATAATAAAATTATATTTATGTTTTTTCAAATAGTAATTGCATGTTACCTTAGACCAAAAACATAAGTTAATTTGACTAATGTTTCTACCTAGAGGTATAAGTTGCAAATAATAGCTAGCTAGCTAAGAAAAGAAACCTGCCGGCTGCCACACTTAATAAAGCCACTTATCATTTTGAAGATTGGGCATTTCACCACTTAACATGATTAATTAGATTGACTTACTAATTAACCAAGGCTCTGAGTATAATTAACGATATTCATCGTCAATCCTAAGTTATCCAAGATCGCACTTAAACCCAATAAAACACCAACTTAATGGCCAATAGTATTTTTTAAGAAAAGCAACAGTAACAAATTCATAATTACCATTAAATATTCACACCACGCATGCACATATTGGCCTTTGACCTTGCTAAAGGTAACCTTAGTATTTGATTTGAGTTGACATTTTTGAGTGTTTTGATTTGATTATACATAGTTAGCTAGCCGAAAGCATTTGGGCATTAATTATCTCGTAATATATCATTATTACCTTAATTAGTATATATTATATGTTGTACTATATTTACAAATTATTTTCAACCTAAGCATCATTTAATTAAGTGGGTTCACGTGGAAAAGGGGAAAGAAGGACGTAATAAAGTGACACACTTCGGAAGTACATAAATGAAAATAATTTAAACATAAAAAAGTATTAATAGTATATTTTATATCTTATGCTTTTGAAGAATAACTTTTTTTTTAGAAACATAAGCAATTAACTTACTATGAAGCTACAAACCCATTAAAACTTTTAAAGTCCTACAACAATGATTCGAGGCGGCAAAATAGTATATCCTCTTTTTCATTTATACTTATTATGCTTTCTGAAAAATCTTTTGGTAGCTATTGGTATTATCTACCTCTTACATTTAATTTCTAATTAACGAAAAGTGTTTACACTTAAAATCGGATAACAATTAAATTTATAAGTAGTTTTAAAGATATGTGATTTCACTTGACACAAAATATGTATATTGATATTAGAGATTGATTGTAAATAAAAATAGAGCAAACCAAAATGATATGCGGCTTTGGCCCATGAGCTAGGTTTCCCTCGAACCAAATGAGTTTGCTATTGAAAGTATGAATCGAGCAACAAAATATTGAAAGCTCAAGAGAGAAAATGTAATATATTGCTTTGTTCTGCGTGAATGTAATATTTACAAAATGATTAGAACCCCCTTTATATTGCAGAGGAGTTCTACTTATGGTTCAATTCTAAATACAGTAAGAAAATCCCATGACTGGCTAATTAATCGGCCTTGACTTGATACGTGCCGAGATTCCCTCTGTGATCCTGGCTTGATCTCGGATATTTTGGCTTACTGTTACTTGACTAGGTAAACCTCCTTTGATCTTACTCGATCTAGGTTCCACTTGGTTTCGATGTTGGTTGAACATCGTCCTTGACTGGTCCTCCAATTAAGGGTTCAACAACTTGACTCCATATTGAGGCTCGATACAATACTAGGCCGAACCGTGATGATCCAACCCCGATTAGTCACAAGAAGGGCAGGCCCATTCTGACTGTATACAGATAGTCCCCTCGTTTCTCAGAAATAAGATGATGAGAAACGACATGAATTCCCGAGCTCTATCTTTTCGAGTGATGATGTCAGCGATTAGTTCGACCATGATGCAAGCAACGAAACGTCTCGTCGGTCCGGTTACCGAGGCATTAAATTCCTGTCAGGCGCTTGTCGGCCACTACCTGATTTTGAACCAACGCCTTCAACCTAAAAAACCCTCAATCTTCTTTCATTCAAACTTTTACAACCAATACCTTCCCTACTCTTGCTTTCAAAGAGTTCTTACTTCTTAACTCTCATATTCAAATTTTTTGAACCTTAATCAACTCCTTTTCTTTCTAATCTTCTTTTCATAGATGGTTAAAACATCCAAAATCGTGCAACAAAAAAAAGCTCCTTCTTCATCGCGTCCCGCCGGCGATACAGCTGCGACGGAGCCCCACCTTGAGGAATTTGTTCTAACGGGGTGCCCGACTGTTGACTTCAAAATAGAGAAGACCCCCTCGATGCAAGGCCGATGTGAGCCAATGTCAAGGTACATGTGCACCATTACTGAGGGCCTCCTCGATAAGGTTAAAGAGGAGTGAAATTGGGTGAACAAGGACGTGGTCGTTCCCTCTCCGGAGAAATCGATCACCACATATGTGGAGGGGTATCTAAGTGTGTACACTTACCCCTTTACATTCAGCCCTTTGGATCCTGTAATAGTAGCCTTTTGCAAAAGGTATGATGTTACTTTGGGCCAGATGCATCCGTCATTCTGGAGGATCGTCGTCCTTCTCCGATTCTTCACGAGCAAGATCGAGGTATGCTCCTTTACCCTCGATTATCTCATGCGCCTATACAGTCCCCGGATCTATCGAGGCCTGATTAAACTTTCCTGTCGAGCTAGTAGAGCCTGTTCTCCAGTATCGACGAGACCCATGATCGAGGCTGGATAGGCAGGTTTGTCCGAATAAGAACATCGGACCTGATCCCTTTGGAAGATATGACGTTCCTAGAGAGGTGGAACTTTAATCGTAAGTGTCTTTACCTTGAATGCTCGTTTTGCCATTTTTACTTCCTTCAACCTTTATTTATTTTTATTTTGTTATTGCAGTTGTGACCAGATGCCTGACTTATTTTTGGAGTTGAAAAGATGGGTCGAGGGCCTGGTATCTCAGAGTCCTTACTCCGAACGGGGTTGAATGGAGCTTTCCAAAGTCGATGGGAGGCTCGCAACCACGGTAAACTTCTGCTCTATAACTGTTCGTAATTTCAGTTTTTATTCTTAACTAACTTGCTCCTTCTCTTTGCAAGTCTCGGGAAGGACGTCTCAATTAGACCTCCTTCCGGCAACGAAGAAATCCTCCCTCAACCATCAGCTCCGAAGCTGGCTAAGAAGAAAACGAGAAAGAGGGCCCCGAGTCCCCTGGGCTCGGAAAAGAAAAGACCGGCGAGAAGGCCTCGCAAGCCCAAGGGAAATTTTATTCCCTTATCTTTGGAATCAGTCCGCCGTCTAATGGACGAGTCCGAAGAGGAATAACAAGAAGAAGAAGAATAAATCGGGTTGGTCGTTCGTCTGCGGGCGATAGTTTCGGCACAGAAGTCCTCCAAACCAGAGGCAATCAACAAAGGAGCTTTGGTCGGGGTTCCTGAGCCAGAAGTCACCCCGTCCCCAACAAAGACGGGAGAAATAGAGTCTTGAAGCAAAACTTTCCAAGCGACAGAAAAGGTTCCTGGGGTCGAGCCTTGGGTGGTCGACATTTCGGACTCCCCCCAGATTTGTGATACCATGATTCAAGAGGCCAATATGTTGGATGGTCATAGGGTGGATATCCATGGCTTCTTCGACGGGCTCGAGGCAGCTACTTCGAAGGATATCTCCAGATTCGATAACTTGTCGCTGCTGAAGAAAACACTTTCGACGGGGGCCACTTGACCTTCATCGATATTGAGACTGGTGGATCAATTCCCGGCTCCAAGTGCCAACTCTAACCGCAAACGGCATCTGGTGCTGACCGTCCGTGAAGATGCTCGAGTCCCCCCCACCCCCAGGTCGGGGTCGCTAGCTATCTGAGAGGTTTGGTGATCGAAGAGGACCAAGCGGTGATGAATGTCGTGGTGCCCGCCTGCTTGTTCAACGAGGCTCAACACCCACTAAATCGGGTAACCTTCGAAACTTTGTTCCTTGATTTCTTTGTATTTTTGGAATACTCCTAACACTTCTTTTCCCTTACTTGTAGGCTTCGGTATTGCACCACGAAGCCTTCGTCAGATCCTGGGAGGAGCACAAGGCCGAAGTCCGGGGCCTTACTGAGAAGAGCGATACGTATAGGCTCCTCAGTTAAAAACTCCAAGCTGACTTGGTTGCAGCTCGGGATGAGCACACCAACATGGCCAAACAGGTATTCTGAATTCTCCATGATAGGTCTGAGGCAGAGACTTTCAAAGGAAACATGAAGATCTTGGACGCGATGAAGGAGCTGTCCAGGCTCAGTTGGATTCAGCAGAGGCTCTGTTACACCCCGTAAGTTTAACAATCTTGATACCGTTATATATATACCGTTTTATATATATATATATATATATATATATATATAAAACGGTATATATATAACGGTATCAAGATTGTTAAACTTACGGGGTGTAACAGAGCCTCTGCTGAATCCAACTGAGCCTGGACAGCTCCTTCATCGCGTCCAAGATCTTCATGTTTCCTTTGAAAGTCTCTGCCTCAGACCTATCATGGAGAATTCAGAATACCTGTTTGGCCATGTTGGTGTGCTCATCCCGAGCTGCAACCAAGTCAGCTTGGAGTTTTTAACTGAGGAGCCTATACGTATCGCTCTTCTCAGTAAGGCCCCGGNTATATATATATATATATATATATATATATATATATATGATATGTTCTTTGGAGTGGAACATTTTTGTAAAGAAAAAAAATGGTTTGAAAAATATGATTTTATATAGTTATTAATATTACTACTTTCGATTATGTTTTAAATTATACACATAATATGAGAAAAGTTTATGAGATTTTCTTAATTGTAAAGATATAAAATTATTATTTTTTCACAAGAAAAGAAGGTTATCTTTTTACCATTTTAAGAGTTAAGTGTACGAGAATTTTTACTCTTTATATGAGATTAGGAAAATTATAAGTTGAGAAAATATATGTGTTTTTACATGGATGTTTTAATGAAATAATAGTGTATATATTTATTTTATATGGTACCACATGAACATGATAGTAGGATGTATAAAGTGTATTAAAAATAAGTAGAATTTTAAGTAATTTGAGATAATTCTTAATTATGCGGGTAATTGATTAATTAGCGGATAGCGGGATATTACCTAATTAATTAATTAATATATTTGGATAAGAATTCAATGTGTAAGTAGCATGTGATCCACTGAGTGACTATTCAATCACTTTGATAAGGTGATATGTATAACTTCCATTGTTATTCTTTATCATTGATTGATGTACAAAACTTTGATTGTCCTTTAAATTGTAAACCAAGGAGTTACATAATGTTATGTTGTTCTGATGTCTTGTCTCTTAAGAGAAAAATCTGAAGGAAAAATAATTCAGACCATGTGAATTTTTTGACTCAAATCATTTAGTTTTGGAGTTGTACTAAATTCGTCTTTGCAAATCCCACCAAAAAAAGAAAAGAAACTGAGGCGGTGATGATATTTTATTCTATTCTTTATCTGAGTAAGTAAATGAGCAAGAGAAATAGAGGGACCCGTATCTTGGCAGTGCAACCCGTATTTTTCCTACTCCAGTCTTGCCGTCACGTATTTTGTCACGATTGTCGTGTGTTAGAAGGATTGTCCGGAGAACTGGATATGGTATGTTAAGGCTATTCTTTCTTTCTTTTGGCATGATCCATGTAACGATACGTAAACGTAATGACATTTCATAAGTGTTTTTACTCTTAGCAGTTAAGGATGTCTACGTTATTCATCTCTGTAAAGTGATATTCAAGCATTTCTAAGTAGATATCTAGTGCCCTGTTGAGGTATTTGATAAAGTTGTTAATGTTTATAATATAGTAATAGATGCATCTTCATGCATATGCATTTACCACCGAGCTACGGCCAGTCGGGCAGTCATGCATTTACCATCGAGCTACGGTCGGCCGGGCAGTTACCATCGGTTGGGCAGTTATGTATCATTATTTACCACCGGTTGGGCAGTCATACATATTCATTTACCACCGAGCTACAGTCGGTCGGGCAGTCATGTATACACATTTACCATCGTGCTACGGTCGGTCAGGCAGTCATGCATTTACCACCGGTTGGGCAATCATACATATTCGTTTACCACCGAGCTACGGTCGGTCGGGCAGTCATGTATACACATTTACCATCGTGCTACGGCCGGTCGGGCAGTTACCATTGGTTGGGCAGTTATATATCACTATTTACCACCGATTGGGCAGTCATGCATATTCATTTACCACTGAGCTACGACCGGTCGGGAAGTTATGCATTTACCACCGAGCGACGGTCGGTCGGGCAGTTACCACTGATCAGTTAGGCAGTCATGCATCATATATATGGATAATAGTCTCAAAGAGAAGCATTATGTATATGTAAGTATGATAAGTATGCATATACGATGGCACTACAGAGATTCAGGTTGATTCTTATATGTATTTAATTAATGTTGACTTATGCTTATGTTTCAGTTCTGCCTTACATACTCAGTACATTATTCGTACTGATGTATTTTTGTTGGGGATGTCGCATTCATTCCTGCAGGTATAGATAATCAGTTTGACGAGCCCTCATAGTAGACGAGATTGGCTTCGATGAAGGATCGGTAAGACTCCACCTCATTCGGAGTGCAGCCGAGTCTTTGAGTCATCATGTCAGAATTTTTCTACAGACTTATGGGTAGGCCGGTACCCTGTCCCATTTTATCTCAAACAATCTTAGAGGCTTTGTAGACAGAGGTTCATTTTGTGCAGTATGTTAGAGGCCTTGCCGGCCCATATGTATTCATGTTTTAAGAATGATAGTTTATTGATACAGTGTTTCCCACTTATAATTATGCATTACGAGTTGTGGCCATGTTGGCCCATGATAGTTACAAAAGGAATGAGTCCAGCTAACTCGGCCTATGCATGTTCTAGTTTTGGTCGAACGATCATGAGTTACAGAATGGTTCGCTCGGGCCAGCACGACACCAGGTGCCAGCCACGCCTCCCCAGGTTCAGGGCGTGACATGCTCAGCTTTGATCTGAGAAAGAGAAAAACTCGATGCAAACTGAGAATATCAAAGAGCTTCAGTCTCAACTGGATTCAACCGCCAACAAGCTTGAGGAGGCAAAGTTTGAGGTAGCTGAGGCCCGCATCAAGGTTGATGAAAAGGTGGCCCAGTTCAAAATCGACGTCGAGGAAATCCAGAACAAATCCAGAAGCATGATCGACCATGCGAATTGGCAAGCTCGAAGGGAGGCCCTCGAGGATCCTCAGGCCCAAGACTTCAACATTGCCGCCGAGATTGACAATTCTCAAGCAGAAAAAAAATGGGCTCGGAAGCTGGACTTCCCCGAAGATGACTCTGACGACCTTAATGAGTTCGAAGAAGAATATTTTGAGGACGGAGATGACGCATCCAATGGAGATCAAGCCCCTTAGGACTTAGTGTATTTTTACTTTTGCCTTTTTTTACTTGTTTCTAGGGTCATTTTTGGGTCGTTGTAAAGAAAGTCCATCGGGTTGTGTTGCCCTTGTAAATGACTTTTGATGTATATAAAAAAAACTTTTCTTCCCCTTTTGCTTTATAAAATTACGAAGTTGTATTCTAAGGTTCAAGGTTGGGACGATTCACTTGATACCGAATCAATGTAGCCTTTAAGATTTATGATCTAGTGAGGGCTTGCTCGAACTCAAAGTAAGGCGACCCTTAGATTTTTCAGTTGAGAGAGAATGATCTCTCGAACTCGAAGTAAAAGCAACCCTTAGGCCTTTGTATTTTTCGTATTAGGTCGATTTGGCCTTTGTAAAAAGATTGTTTATATAAGTAAAGCTTTCTCCCCTTTTCGGCTTGAAAAAGTGTTTATCATTTGTGTTTAAAAACTTGGAATGCCTTAGCATGAAATAATAAGAAATCTTCCGATAGTTCGAACAACCTTTGTATTCATTAGAGTTTTTG
Organism: Nicotiana knightiana; assembly: GCA_005239525.1. Lineage (NCBI taxonomy): Eukaryota > Viridiplantae > Streptophyta > Magnoliopsida > Solanales > Solanaceae > Nicotiana > Nicotiana knightiana. Next base: position 93,642 of record ML430316.1, on the reverse strand, counting down.
ATGCTCGATATTATCGAAGCCTTTTATGACTTTGTCGGGGTGTAGCCTTTAAAACTGGTTATGAAAGGATTTGAACACCTAATTTGTTACAGAATTCGGACGTCCCCGAAACGTGTTAATTTAGTCGTAGCCTCTTAGTATGGAATCTGCCCGTTGGGCTTATTTTTCCATTTATTTCAATCTTTCCCAAAGTAATAGTCCCCGAGTGGGGTGGTCGTGGCCTTTAAATTTTGAGGGTTGCCTAAAAGGTCTTATGACCTCAATGTTTCAATAATTTGATCTTGTTCGAATTTACTTTTGGGATGACATTCCCCGAGTGTGGGGGTGATTATCCTAACTCTAGTTATGATCGGCCCTTAAGCCCTTTTCCATAGTAGATCGAAAGTATGGAATTGTAAAGTAGAAAAACTTTTCTAAGACATGAGACATTGGCAAGGAAAAATATTTCTCTTTATTTTTGAAAAAAATGATTATATGTGCGTACATGTTCTGTGCCAGAGCTCGAGCAACCTATGCGGGCACGGTTCGTCGACTGTTTGGCCCTTAAAAATTTCACCTATCGAAACCCCACCATTATGAAGTAATTTCCTCGCAAAAAAAGTTGACATTCGAGGGCAATGCCCCCCAGTATTCGAGGTTGATTGCAAAATAGCCTTGGATACTGTTTAATTGTTCTAAGTTGGCACGATCAATTGTTGCCTTTTTAAAAACCTCGCCGGAAAACCCATCTGGTATAAAACCGGTCTAAAGGAAAAAGAGTGCAACGCGTGCTTTCAGACCTAAAGACTTCATGTTGAAAAATCCATCGTTGTTTCTAGTTGACCGCTTGCAAGAGTTAATTTAAAATGGAAATGAAAATGGAAGGGGGGTCGTACCTTAGCAGTAGTATTGTTTTAGGTGTGATATGTTCCAATTGCTCGGTAGTTGTTTCCCATTCATCGTTCCGAGGTTGTAATATCCTTTTCCAGTGACTTCGAGAATCTAGTATGGTCCTTCTCAGTTCGGACCCAGTTTTCCTTCATTCGGATTTTGGGTGTTGAGGGTGACTTTCCTTAGCACCAAGTCCCCGACGCTAAAATGTCGAAGATTGGCTATTCGATTATAGTACCTTTCAATCCACTGTTTTTGGGCTGCCATTCGGATGAGGGCGGCTTCTCATTTTCATCCAATAATTCTAGGCTCGTATTTAGGGCCTAGTTATTTGAATCTTCTATTGCATATCGGAACCTGATGCTAGGTTCTCCGACCTCGACCAGAATTAGAGCTTTGATGCCATAAACTAATGAGTACGGGGTAGCTCCGGTATTGGATTTAATGTTGTGCGGTATGCCCACAGAACCTCGGGTAGTATTTCTCTCCATTTCCCTTTGGCGTCGGTGAATCTCTTCTTAAGATTTTGGATGATGGTTTTGTTGGTCGATTCGACTTGTCCGTTCCAGCTAGGGTGATAAGGCGTTGATAGGATCCTTTTGATCTTGTGATCTTCAAGAAATTTAGTCACCTTGTTGCTGATGAACTGCTTTCCATTATCACACAATCTCGGAAGGCATCCCGAATCGACATATGATGTGATCCCAAATAAAGTCTATGACCTCCTTTTCTCTGACTTTCTGGAAAGCATGTGCTTCAACCCACTTAGAGAAATAATTAGTCATAAATAAAACAAAACTGAGCTTTACCTGGGGCCGATGGAAGAGGGCCGACGATGCCTATCCCCCATTTCATGAACGGCCATGGGGATAAGACCGAATGGAGCAGTTTCTTGGGTTGATGAATCATTGGCGCACGCCTTTGGCATTTTTCGCATTTTCGAACGAACTCCTATGCATCTTTTTCCATATCAATCCAATAATACCCGGCTCTGATTACTTTGTGGACCAATTATTCGGTACCGGAATAATTTATGCAAGTTCCCTCGTGGACTTCTTTTAGGAGGTATTCGGTATCTCCCGATCTCAGACATATTGCTAACGGACCATCGAACATCTTTCTCAACAGCATTCCGTTTTCGGAAAAGGTGAATCGTGTTGTTTTTGTGTGCAGAGCTCTCGACTCCTTTAGATCTGATGGAAGTTTTCCGTTCTTTAAATACTCTATGTACTTGTTTCTCCAATCCCATGTCAAACTTGTAGAATTTATCTCGGTGTGACCTTCTTTGATCACTGCCCTCATGAGTTGTACGACAGTCCCCGAGTTGAGTTCGTCATCTTCGACCGATGACCCTAAGTTTGCGAGGGCATCAGCCTCGTTGTTTTGTTCTCGAGGTACATGTTTGATGTTTATCTATGTCAATACCACATAAGAGGGGGGTGATTTGTGTGGTGACCAATTTTCGCGTGCAGTAGTTATAAAAGGACCAGGTTCTTCTATGAGTTCCAACCCCTACAGTTTGTAGAATAATAAATGCAGAATTTAAAGAACACAGCAATTTTACGTGGAAAACACCTGGCTCAAAAGGTGAAAAACCCATGACCTACTCCCCAGTAAGATTTTCCCAAAATCTTCACTAAATCAATGAGCCAAACAACATTTACAAAATAAACTCTTTTGTAAACCTAAGGATTAACTCTAACCCTTTGTAGCAAACTAGACTCTAGTTATTTGCGACAAACTTCAAGTTAAATATAACTTGAACACTCAGTACCTGTTACAATTACTTCTAGATAAAGCTGAAAGGTACAATTTGTAATCACCTACTACAAATAAACTAGACTAAAAGACAACAGATGGAACTGGTTCTTCTAGCTGGTTCAAGTAGCTTCAGAATCGCACTCTCCAATTTGGCTCGAACTGCTTGCAAAATTTCTTCACGAATTTTGCTCTCAATTCTTGATAAATTTTTGTTTTGTGCGTCTCTTTACAATAAGAACATTCTTCAATATATAGGAGTTAGAAGATAAGGAATTAACTAGAATCCTAATGCAACTCTTCCTTGGTGGAAGAGCTCTAGCCAAACTCAACTCCTCAAATCCTTCCTTATCTTAGATTCTGTTCTTATTGAGTAAGAATCCCTTCTCCTTGTCATTTTGCAATATTTTCGATCAGGAGATATCTCTTATTTCCCAGATTTTTCTTATCTCCTGCAGGTGTACCTCACGTGCCTTTATCTCTGCATGTGTCTATGTCTCCATGAGTTCCTTTGTCAATCTTCAAAACTATTCTCTTTCTTGGGCCAACAAATTCCCTTTTTTTGATGATGACAAACTTTGTGCTTAGGCCTATAACCAACTTAATCCAACATTAACACATTTTAGAGTATTGAGCATTTATCATAAAAGAACCAAAGTCATTAGGTTATAAATATCACTATTCAGAGCACAACCATTTTTCCCCCTTTTGGCATCATCGAAAAGTTGCAAAAAGATGTGTGAATCCCAGATAGTTAAAAATCACTCATGGCCACTGGGGAAACTGCAAATACATTCATGGATTAATCATCAATAATCAACTAAGAATTCAAACTATCAAAGAAATATAAACAATGAATAAGAACAAAAGCAGCAAACTTCATTGATAGAGAGAATATGATTCTACCACAATCCACAAAATGAAATAAAAATAGTTAAAACATGAGCAACAAAAAAAATTCCGAATCTGGATCACTGAAAGTTCTAGGCAGGGCTAAGAAATTAAGGCTTGGAAGAACTAGAGACTTGGTTCGTTTAGCCAAGGTAGACGGTTCAGTAGATTTAGAAACAGATGAAGACTTGTTTGAGGAAGTCTTGGCTTTCTTGGTCTTAGGTGTCTGAACCTCTACCTCTGCCACTTTTTCACTTTGATGGACCAGGTCTATCTCATCCACTTCAACTGCCTCAATAGGCTCAACAACCTTTTCTTTCCCTTTTTCCACTCTTTTCTTCTTACTCTCCTCTAAAGCTCTCTTCAACTCGTCCTCACTTTGCTTTAACTGATCCTTGTAGTTCTTCCTCTTGGAAGAGAAAAATCATAAGTCTCATAAGAAGAAACTTTCCTTTTCTTGTTGACTCTTGTTGTGCCAGGGGTTGTACCCTTAGGAGTTCATTTCTTCTTATGTTTGTAACTGTTACCTATCTTTATCAGCAGATCCGCTAGTGTTTCTTCAACAGATGAACCAAGTTCATCTGCTTGCTTTCCAAGATTCACTAGTCCTTTAGCGGCTTCTCCTGATCCACTTCCCCCTGCGTTCTTGATACTTTCTTCCTCCTTCTCTGGCTCAGCTCCGCAAATAGCCATTCTAATAGATTCAGAGGTGGGTGAAGAATCAACCACTTCTTTCCCTTTTCCTCTTCTCATTACTCCGTACTCCCTCACTCTCCTTTTATTTTTCTATTTTATTTTTACCTCCTCTCCTTCTTGTCTCAGGAATTTCCACATCTACCACAGACCCAACCAGTATGAACCTATTTTCTAAGTTTTCAGCGACCCCAGAAGAAGGTTGTGGTACAGAAGCTACCTGTTCAGAATCGGAAGACCCAGTTTCTTCCCCCTCGGTCGCTGACTTGAAATAGTCATCGGAAATTTGGGAATGGTTCTTTAAGAGAGGGAATGGCTTGAATAAAATTTTAGTTTTGAATATATGGTTAAGGCTTCCCTAGAATCTAGGTATTTTAATTTGGTGAGGATTCTTGTTGAAACAGAATTGGTTCAAAGTCAATTGGATAGGCTTTTGAAGATTTTGGGCTTGAGTAGGACTCTGCTCGTGATTTAAATCTTAGTATTTCAAATTTTGCAAAGTGTAGAACACATACCTCGCTATTCAGATGAACCAACACTGATGAACCAGGTTCTTCACTAAGAATGCTCTTGATCATGTCTTAATTTGCCAAAATAGAGAAAATTTCATTAGAGATCAGTGAGTCATATTAACACATGGCACAGGAGTATACTTTTTACAGTATAAGACTAAGCAAAGATTAATCTAGTTATTTACACAAACTCCAGATTTTCTAGCCAAAAATACATTTTTTTTTCATTTTTCATTTTCTTTCATTTACAATCTGAACTGGTTCATTAGGTGATCTTAATCATCCCTAACTCTAACATGTTCCTTTCAAAATTCTCTCTACTTAGTGTTTGGTAAAGATGTCAGCAATTTGTTTATCAGTAGCACAGAATTCAATAGAGAACATTCCCTTCTCATAGTTGTCTCTTAAGAAATGGTGTCTAACATTTATGTGCTTTGTTCTTTTATGATGAACGGGGCTCTTCGTCATACTAATAGCACTAGTGTTATCACATAAGATAGGGATGCATCCAACCTTTATACCAAAATCCATCAATTATTATTTAATCCATAATAGTTGAGCACAACATGAGGTTGCAGCCACATACTCAGCCTCAACAGTAGATAAAGCTACTGAATTCTATTTCTTAGTAGTCCAAGACACAAGACATGAGCCCAAAAAGTGTGCCATACCTGAGGTTCTCTTTCTATCTAACAAAATCCATGCATAGTCAGCATCAACATATCCCACAAGATCAAAATTACTACCTTTAGGATACCAAAGACATAGGTATGTGGTGCCTTTATAGTATCTCAAGATTCTCTTCACTACAGTTAAGTGTGATTCCTTTGGATTAGCCTGAAATTTTGCACAAATCCCTACACTGAAGACAATGTCAGGTCTATTGGCAGTAAGATACAACAATGAACCAATCATTCCTCTATACAACTTTTGATCGACAGATGAACCAGGTTCATCTACATGTAGTTTTGTGGTTGTTGCAATATGAGTGTTAATTTCCTTTGAGTCTTCCATTTTAAATCTTTTAAGCAATTCTTTCACATACTTTTGTTGATGGATGATAGTTCCATTTGAATTTTGTTTAATTTGTAAGCCTAAAAAGAAGTTAAGCTCACCCATCATGCTCATTTCAAATTCACTCTCCATTAGTTTAGCAAATTCTTTACTTAGCTTTTTAGAAGTTGCCCCAAAGATTATGTCATCTACATATATCTGCACTACCAAGAGATCTTTACCTTTTTCCTTCAAGAATAAGGTTCTATCAATTTTACCTCTCTTGTAGTCATGTTCCAGCAGGAATTTTGAAAGCCTTTTATACCATTCCCTTGGAGATTGCTTGAGTCCATACAGTGTTTTGTCAAGCTTGTACACATGATTAGGATTCTCCTTGTTTTCAAACCTCGGAGGCTGCTTTACAAACACTTCTTCCTTGAGATAGCCATTCAAGAAGGCACTCTTGACATCCACCTGGTGAAGGGTGAATTCCATGTAAGCAGCAAAGGCTATGAGGAGCCTAATTGCTTCCAACCTTGCCACAGAAGCAAAGGTTTCATCATATTCTATTCCTTCCTCCTGACTGTATCCTTGAACCACCAATCTTGCCTTGTTTCTTGTAGTTGTTCCATCTTCATCAAGTTTGTTTCTGAATACCCATTTTGTGTGAATCACTGATCTATCAAAGGGTCTAGGTACCAGATGCCAAACTTGACTCCTTTCAAATTGGTTGAGTTCTTCTTGCATTGCATTTACCCAATCTGCATCTTATAAAGCTTCAGCAATATTTTTAGGTTTAATCAGGGATAAGAAAGCATCAAATGCACACAGATTTTTCAAAGAGGATCTAGTTCTGATTCCAGATGTTGGATCAGTTATAATGTTCTCAATGGGGTGTGAGATTTGATATCTGTGTGGTTTTACAACCAACTGGGTATTACTTAAAGATCCTACAATGTCTTGTTACTGAGGAACAGGATCAGGGACAGGTTCCAATGAGGTTTGGAAATTAGTTTGTTGCTCAGTTCCCCTTGGCATGTTGCCTGAGATGGATGAACCTGTTCCATCACCCGTTCCTTCCTCCAGTGTTGCTCCAGTTTGGTCTGAGTTTCTGACCAGCCCAATTTCTTCATCTACTTGTTCCTGTCTCTCAGAGAGAATGTTAGTTTCATCAAAAACAACATGCACACTCTCTTCAACACACATAGTTCTTTTGTTATACACTTTATAAGCCTTACTATGTGAAGAATATCTCAAGAATGCTCCCTAATCACTTCTGGGATCAAACTTACCTAGGGAGTCCTTGCCATTGTTGTGCATAAAGCACTTACAGCCAAAATCACTAAGATGGGATATATTAGGCTTTCTCCCTTTAAGTAACTCATAAGTCTTCTCTACAAGTGATCTAGTCATGCACCTATTTATGATATAGCAAGCAGTGTTTACAGCTTCTGCCCAGAAGCTATGAGGTAGTTTACTAGAAAGAAGCATGGTCCTGACCATATCTTCAAGTGTCCTATTTTTTCTTTCAACCACTCCATTTTGTTGTGGAGTTCTAGGGGCAGAAAAGTTATGATCTATGCCATGCTCATCACAAAATTCAGCAAATTTGGCATTTTCAAATTCAGTGCCATGATCAGACCTAATTGATGCAAGTTGATTTCCTAATTGTTTCTGTATTTTTCTAACAAAAGAAGTAAACATGTCAAATGCTTCATCTTTAGATGTTAGAAACAATGTCCAGGTAAATCTAGAATAGTCATCAACAAGCACCATTACATATCTCTTACCACCTCTGCTTAATGTTCTCATAGGACCACATAGGTCCATATGGACCAGTTCCATCGTCCTGGTGGTACTTACCATTTTCTTGCTTTTGAAAGATGATCTTACCTGCTTCCCCCTTGCACAAGCCTCACAAACTTTATCTTCCTTGAACTTAATGTTAGGAAGTCCTATCACTAAGTCCTTGGATACTAATTTGTTGAGTTGATTCAGACTAGCATGGCCAAGTCTTTTGTGCCAAAGGAGGGGATCACTGTCCACACTAAAACACGTTAGTTCATTTTCTGACAGAGTGGATAGATCTATTATATAGATATTATTCACTCTCTTTCCCTGCAAAAAAATCTTTTCAGTGATAATATTAATTACAAAGCATTTTGTAGAAGTGAATGCAACCAGGTTACCTCTGTCACACAGTTGTGACACACTGATCAGACTATGTTTCAAGCCAACTATCAAGTAAACGTTCTTAATGGAACGTGTTTCATACTTACCTACCTTACCAACCCCATTGATTTCACCTTTATTTCCATTTCCAAAGGAGACATTTCCTCCTTTGAGGTTCTCAAGTGAAAGGAATTGTTCCTTGTTGCCAGTCATGTGTTTTGAGCAGCCACTATCCATGTACCATATTTGACTGCTCCCTTTCACTTGAACTATAAAAGAAAATCAGGGGTTAGTCTTATAAATCCAAACTAGTTTGGGTCCCTTTCTATAAGAGAAATGATGAATTAAGTCCCTTTTTTCCCAATTTGGTAACCAAATTTTCTTTCGAACAAAACTTTTATTCTTTTGACTGGCCTGCTCTTTGCATTGCATTCAATTTGTAGTGATCAGTCTTACCACAGTGGGTACAAATTTTGTTCTCAAGAAGAGTGAGGTACTTACTTTTTGGATCCCATTTAGGCAGTTGACTCCCAAAGCCAAGTGCTCTTCTGTTGCTACTGTGATTTTCCTATAGCCATGTTAAAGCATCAGAGGATTTATTCCATTTGCATGTTATGTCCAGTTCATGCTTAACCTTACCAAGTTCCTCCTTCAACATTCTTATCTGTTCATCTTTCTTATACAACTCATCCTTTAGTCTGCCTACATTTTCTTCTAAGATGAGTTGAGAGTTGTTAGTTGTCTTCTTACTTATTCCTAGTTTCAGTTTTAAATTTTCAGATTTTAACTCTAGGACATTTGTTTCAAGTGGATGAACCTGGTTCTTCAGAGTAGTGTTTTCACTCACAGATTCACTTACTCTGAGTTCTAGGTTCTTACACTTTGCTTTTAATATTACACACTCCTTAGATAGTTGTTCCTTCTCTTTATTTATTTCTTCAGAATCATCAATGAAGTGAAGTAATAATTCAGAGAGTTTTTCTTTGGATAAGAACTTAATCTTGTTTTTGAGATGAGATATACTTACCTCTGATTCCTCATCTGATTCACCAATTTCCATGAGTTCTTGCTCATCTCCATCTTCATCATCTGATTCTTCATCTGAACTTTCTCCCCAAGCAGCAACCATAGCTTTTGTTGATGTTGTGTTTTTCTTGGGATGAACCAGTTCCTTCTTCCGGTTCCTTCAGTCAGATCTTTCCCTTTTCCATTCAAATTCCTACTGAGGATAGTTCTTGATGTGATGATCAGTTTTTCCACATTTGTAGCAACCCTCGTTGGTGGGTTTTTCTGGTGTCTTTGCCTTGTTGTAGTTTCCACCTCTTGAGATGCCCTTTTTCCTAATAAGATAGTTTCTGAATTCCTTGGTGATCATAGCCATTTCATCTTCCTCTAGATCTGTTCTCTCAGTAATTCTCAGTGCCAGACTTCTTTCCTTCTTGGGAGCATCCATCTTCATTGTCTGCCTTCTAAGTTCATAGGCAGTGAGATTCCCATTTAGCTCCTCCAATCTAAGGGTTGCCATGTTCTTGGATTAGCACTTATCTTACTCTCCCAAGAGATTGGCAGAACCCTTGTCAAAATCTTTTCAACCTTGTCTTCTTCAAGTATAGTCCTTCCAAGAGATTTTAGTTCATTTGTCAGAGTAGTGAACCTAGTGTACATCTCTTGGATGGTTTCTCCTTCCTTCATAGAGAAATTCTCATATTGAGAATATAGTAATGTACTTTTGGATCTTTTCACTTATGGAGTTCCTTCATGAGCCACTTGCAAAGTGTCCCAAATTTCCTTGGTAGTGGTGCAACTTTGAATTCTACTGTACTCATCTGGACCAAGTCCACACACAAGCCACTTCTTGGCCTTTTCATTCTTTTCCCATTTTCTTAAGTCTTCAGCAGTGTAGTCAGCTCTTGTCTTTGGCACATCTACTTCTTCAGCAGTCTTCTTCATGGTGGCCAAAGGAACGTCAGTGACTATGTCCCATAGTTCATAGTCTTCTCCAATTAAGTGATCCTTCATCATGTTATTCCACCAAGAGTAGTACTGGCCATTGAAGAGTGGTAGCCTAGTAGTTGATTGTCCTTCCTAGTTCCCAGGTTGTGCACTCATCTTGATATTTTCCTAAGGTGTTAGTATCTTCAAGGATAACCCTCTCTGATACCAATTGATGTTTATCTATGTCAATACCACACATGAGGGGAGTGATTTGTGTGGTGACCAATTTTCGCGTGCAGTAGTTATAGAAAGACCAGGTTCTTCTATGTGTTCCAACTCCTACAGTTTGTAGAATAATAAATGCAGAATTTAAAGAACACAACAATTTTACGTGGAAAACACCTGGCTCAAAAGGTGAAAAAACCACGACCTACTTCCCAGTAGGATTTTCCCAAACTCTTCACTAAATCAATGAGCCAAACAAAATTTACAAAATAAAATCTTTTGTAAACCTAAGGATTAAATCTAACCCTTTGTGGCAAACTAGCCTCTAGATATTTGCGACAAACTTCAAGTTAACTATAACTTGAACACCCAGTACCTGTTACAGTTGCTTCTAGATAAAGCTGAAAGGTACAATTTGTAATCACCTACTACAAATAAACTAGACTAAAAGACAACATATGGAACTGGTTCTTCTAGCTGGTTCAAGTAGCTTCAGAATCGCACTCTCCAATTTGGCTCGAACTGCTTGCAAAATTTCTTCACGAATTTTGCTCTCAATTCTTGATAAATTTCTATTTTTTGCGTCTCTTTACAATAAGAACATTCTACAATATATAGGAGTTAGAAGATAAGGAATTAACTAAAATCTTAATGCAACTCTTCCTTGGTGGAAGAGTTATAGTCAAAATCAACTCCTCAAATCCTTCCTTATCTTAGATTTTGTTCTTATTGAGTAAGGAGTCCTTCTCCTTATCATTTTGCAATATTTTTGATCAGGAGATATCTCTTATTTCCCATATTTCGTTTATCTCCTGCATGTGCACCTCACGTGCCTTTAACTCTGTTGTGTCTATGTCTCCAGTGATGGACCTGGTTCATCTCTGAGTTCCTTTGTCAATCTTCAAAACTATTCTTTTTCTTGGGCCAACAATGTTGCAAGGTCCATTCCTTGAATCGATATAGAGTCACCTGTAGCTAATCCAAGTATCTCTGCATTTGGTCTTTTCAGACTTCAAAGGTCCTGTTAACTTGGTTTACCACGAGAAGAGAATCACACTTGGCCTCGATGACCTCCGCTCCCAAGCTTTTATCTAGTTGGAGATCTGCAATCATGGCCTCATACTCAGCCCTATTGTCATTCCATTTTGTAGTCCTAATAGATTGTCTAACCACATTACATATGGGTGGTTTAGTACGATGCCTAACCTCGACCCCTTCGCGTTCGAAGCGTCGTCCGTAAAGAGGGTCTAGGATCCCGAGGATGTACCCTGTTTACCCATGTCACTGCATAGTTTTGAAGATTGACAAATGACTGACCAGTTAAACCAGGTCCATCAGAGCACACATCTTGAACTGAATAACCAGCACTAGGGGTGTACATAGGTCGGGTTGGTTCGGATTTTCTAATTACCAAACCAAACCTCGAATTTTTTCCGGTTCTTTTCATAAAGTCTTCATAGCACAAAATGTAAAATTTGTGCTCCACATATTTCTTTAATCTTAGTAAGACAGAACTATATAAGATGTTTTCAATAAAATAACATAAATATGAGATGAGTCATGGCATTGTACTAAAATATTCAACAATAAAGATAATAAAATCGCATAAAATAAATATTATTAATAAACCATAATGTAAACAAACATAATTTAAAATTATGACTAATAAGTACAGAGGCGGATCCAGGATTTAAACCTTATGAGTTCAACTTTTAAATCTTTTAGCATTGAACCCATTATAATTTGAAAGTTATGGGTTCATCTCTACTATTTTTGTAATTTTAATGAATTTTTACATAAAAATATTTACGCTAGATCCGCCCCTGAATAAGTACTATATTTACATGACTAACCACAAAAAGAAAAATAAGTTATACATTTTATCTAAAAAATAGAAAAACTAAAACATAGATATCCAACACTATTCATTGTACAATTGAATTGAATGTTTTTAATTAGCATTAGTATTGATTTGATTTTTGTTTAAGATCTATTTGAGTTACTAATATTTATGTACTATAAAACTTATTGGAGCATCCAAAAATTATAAGCCCAAGCTTGAAATAATATGTTAAAATATAAAACTATGAAAAAGTTTAAGAAATATTTATAAACTACGCAATATCATAAATATTTTTATGCATTAAATATATTTAAAACTTCTATTCATATAATGTCGGGTTGGTTTGGTTCGGTTTGACTTTTATTAGTTAAAACCAAACCAAACCAAATATGGTCGGGTTTTTTTTCTCAACACCAAACCAAATCAAACCAAACCATAGTCGGGTTTTTTTCTCGGTTTGACTCGGATTATCGGGTTGGTGCGGTTTGTCAGTTTCATTTGTACACCCCTAGCCAGCACATGAACTGTATATGCATAGGAGATATTTGTGAATGTGAAATATCAATGAACCAAGAGATTGTCTCGTAATGCGAAAAGGTTGCAAACTGATGAGAAGATTGAAGTCGAATTCAGCAAGGAAAGTAACAAAAGAAAGGAAGTTGAGTTTGATACGAATTTGTTCACCCAGGTAGAGTTGGAATAGAATTGGACGACAAGCTCAACAACTGACTCTATAAATACTTGATATATTTCTGTTGGAATTCTAAACGCACAAAAGCTGAAGTGAATCAAAATCTGAAAGCAAAGCTCCCAGAGATATTTTGCAAGCAGAATTATTGTGCGACACAAAGGCTACAGACCAGCTAGAAGAACCAGTTCCATTTGTTTATCCCTGAGTCTAGTTGGTTGTAGTAGGAGTTTTAATATTGTATCTTTTCAGCTTTCATAGAAGCAATTGTAATAGGTACGCATTGTTCAAATTTGAGTTAATTTGAAGCTTGTAGAAATTAGCTAGGGGCTAGTTACTACAAAGGGATTAGATTTAGTCCTAGGATTACAAAAGAGTTTATTTTGTAAGTCCGTTTGGCTCAGAGTTTTAGTGAAGAGTTTGAGCAAATCCTACTAAGGAGTAGGTCATGGTTTTTTCACCTTTTGAGCCAGGTGTTTTCCACGTAAAAATATCTGTGTTTTTTACTTTACTGTTTTTATTGTTCCGCAACAGTAGTAGTTGGAACACCAAGAAGAACCAGGTTCTTCTATTGAGACAGCACTCGAAAATTGGGTACCACACAAAGTAACCTATCTTCTTGTGTGGTATTAACGTCTAAAAACATCAATANGCAAGGCCACCACTCTTCAATGGCCAGTATTATTGTTGGTGGAAAAACAGGATGAAGGACCACCTGATTGGAGAAGACTATGAATTCTGGGACATAGTCACTGATGGTCCTCTAGCTACCATGATGAAGACTACTGAAGATATAGATATACCAAAGACTAGAGTTGATTGCACTACTGAGGATCTGAAGAAATGGGAGAAGAATGCAAAGGCCAAAAAGTGGCTAGTGTGAGGACTAGGTCCAGACGAGTACAGCAGAATCCAAAGTTGCACCACTGCCAAAGAGATCTGGGATTCCTTGCAAGTAGCCCATGAAGGAACACCTCAGGTAAAGAGGTCAAGAGGTACTCTACTATACTCTCAGTATGAAAACTTCACTATGAAAGAAGGAGAGACTATCCAAGAGATGTACACAAGGTTCACAACCTTGACTAATGAACTGAAGTCTCTTGGAAGAGTCATTCTTGAAGAGGACAGGGTTGAGAAGATCCTAACAAGGGTCTTGCCTATTTCCTGGGAAAGAAAAATCACTGCTATCCAGGAATCCAAAAATATGGCAACCCTGAGATTAGATGAGCTGATTGGAAACCTCACTGCCTATGAACTGAGAAGGCAGACAATGAATATGGATGGTTCAAATAAGGAGAGGAGTCTAGCACTAATAATCACCGAGGGAGCAGATCTGGAGGATGATGAGATGGCCATGATCACCAAAGAATTCAGAAACTTTCTCATGAGGAATAAGTGCATCTCTAGAGGAGGAAACTACAACAAAGAAAAATCCCCAGAAAGGCCAACCAACGAGGGATGCTATAAATGTGGTAATACTGATCATCTCATAAAAAATTTTCCTCAGTGGGAAGTAGAATGGAAAAAGGATAGATATGAAAGAAGGAACAGGTCCATCCCAAGAAAACCACAACAAAGGCTATGGTTGCTACTTCGGGGGAAAGTTCAGATGAGGAATCAGAAGATGGGGAGACTAAAGATTAGGCGCTCATGGAAATTGGAGAATCTGATGAGGAATCACATGAAGAACCATAGGCAAGTGTCTCCCATCTTAAAAATAAAGTAAAGTTCCTATTTAAGGAAAAACTCTCTGAGTTGCTACTTGATTTCATAGATGATTCTGAGGAAACAACCAAAGAGAAGGATCAACTATCTAAAGAATGTGCAATGCTAAAAGCAAAGTGCATGAACCTGGAAATCAGAGTCAGTGAATCTGAAAAGAAAAACACTGACTTGTTGAACCAGGTTCATCCACTTGAAACTGAGATTCTAGAACTAAAATCTGAAAACTTAAAGCTAAAGCTAGGATCCAGTAAAAAGGTTATTGATTATTCTCATATCATGTTAGAAGAAACTATGGGAAAACTAAATGATAAGATGTATGCCAAGGATGAACAGATAAGAACTCTTAATGAAGAACTTGGCAAAGACAAAAATGAATTAGATCGAACTTGTAAATGGAATAAATCCTCAGATGCCCTGATATGGATTCAAGAGAAGCATAGTAGCAACAGAAGAGGGATTGGCTTCGGAAGTCAATTGCCCAAGTGGGATCCCAAAAGCAAGTATCTCACTCTCCCTGAGAATAAAATCTGCACCCATTGTGGTAAGACTGGGCACTACAAATATGAGTGTACTGAAAAAGAGCAGGCCAGTCGAAGAAATGAGAGGTTTGTAAAAAGGAAAAATTGGCTACCAAATTGGGCCAGGAAAAATTTGATTCATCCATTCTCTCATAGAAAAGGACCCAAACTAGTTTGGGTTCTTAAGACTAACCCCTGATTCTTTTGTAGGTTCAAGTGAGAGGAGGCAGTCAAATTTGATATTTGGATAGTGGTTGCTCAAAGCATATGACTGGGAACATGGAACAGTTCCTTTCACTTGAAAGTCTCAAAGGAGGAAATGTCTCCTTTGGAAACGGAAAGAAAGGTGAAATCATTGGGGTTGGTAAGGTAGGTAAGGATGACACACGATCCATTGAACATGTGTATCTAATAGATGGCTTGAAATATAGCTTGATCAGTGTATCACAACTGTGTGACAGAGGTAACCTGGTTGCTTTTACTTCCACAAAATGTTTTGTGATTAACCTGCTTACTGACAAGATCGTTTTGCAGGGAAAAAGAATGAATAACATCTATGTCATAGACTTGTCCACACTGTCTGAAAATGAACTCACTTGCCTAAGTGTGTTGGACAGTGATCCCCTCCTGTGGCACAAACGACTTGGTCATGCGAGTCTAACTCAGCTTAACAAACTAGTCTCTAAGGACTTAGTGGTAGGACTTCCTAACATTAAGTTTAAGGAGGATAAAGTTTGTGAGGCATGTGCCAGGGGGAAGCAGGTAAGGTCCTCTTTCAAAAGTAAGAAAATAGTCAGTACCACCAGGACGTTGGAACTGGTTCATATGGATCTATGTAGTCCTATGAGAACTCTGAGTAGAGGTGGTAAGAGATATGTGATGGTGCTAGTTGATGATTATTTAAGGTTCACTTGGACCTTATTCCTGGCATCTAAGGATGATGCATTTGATATGTTTACCTCATTTGTCAAGAAAACTCAAAATCAATTAGGACATCAACTAGCATCAATAAGATCTGACCATGGTACTGAATTTGAGAATGCTAAGTTTGCTGAGTTCTGTGATGAACATGGTGTTAATCATAACTTTTCTGCTCCTAGAACCCCACAACAAAATGGGGTTGTTGAAAGGAAAAACAGAACTCTTGAAGACATGGCAAGAACCATGCTTCTATCTAGCAAACTACCTCACAGCTTCTGGGCTGAAGCAATAAACACTGCTTGTTACATAATCAATAGATGCATGACCAGACCTCTGGTAGAGAAAACTCCCTATGAATTACTTAAAGGGAGAAAGCCCAACATATCCCACTTTAGGGCTTTTGGATGCAAGTGTTTTGTACATAATAATGGCAAAGATTCCCTAGGAAAATTTGACCCCAGAAGTGATGAGGGAGTATTCTTGGGATATTCATCACATAGCAAAGCTTATAAAGTGTATAATAAAAGAACTATGTGTGTAGAAGAAAGTATACATGTTGTCTTTGATGAAACTAACATTCTTGCTGAGAGACAGGAACCTGAAGATGAGGAGCTTGGACTGGTAAGAAGCAGTGATCACATTGAAGCAAGCATGGAAGGTGGAACAGGTGATGGACCAGGTTCAACTACCCCAAGCATCATGACAGGAGGAATTCAACATATGCAACCTGGACCTAATTCCTGCTCCACAGCAACAAGACACCATGGAATCGTCTAGGAATGAACAGTTGGTACTTAAACCACACAGATATTAGAGTTCTTACCCTCTTGAGAACATCATAATAGATTTGACATCCGGAATCAAAACAAGATCATCCTTGAAAAATTCGTGTGCGTTTGATGCATTTTTATCCATGATTAAACCAAAGAACATTGGGGAAGCCCTACAAGATGCTGATTGGGTAAATGCCATGCAAGAAGAGCTGAATCAGTTTGAAAGAAGTCAAGTATGGCACTTGGTACCCAGGCCACTAGACAGATCAGTGATTGGCACCAAGTGGGTCTTCAGGAACAAGCTCGATGAGGATGGAACTGTTACAAGGAATAAGGCAAGATTAGTTGTTCAAGGGTATAGTCAAGAAGAAGGAATTGACTATAATGAGACCTTTGCCCCTGTGTCAAGACTGGAGGTAATCAGACTTCTTATAGCATTTGCTTCACACATGGAATTCACTCTTCATCAGATGGATGTTAAGAGTGCCTTTCTCAATGGCTATCTGAAGGAAGATGTATTTGTCAAGAAGCCTCCAGGTTTTGAAAGCAAGGAGTCACTTGACCACGTATACAAACTCGACAAGGCTATATGGTCTCAAACAAGCACCAAGAGCATAGTACGAATGATTATCAAAATTCCTGCTAGAACATGGGTACAAACGAGGCAAAATTGACAGTACCTTGTTCTTAAGGGAAAAGGGTAAGGATCTCCTTGTTGTGAAAATATATGTGGATGATATTATATTTAGGACGACTTCTGAAAAATTGAGCAAGAAATTTGCTATGCTAATGGGAAGTGAGTTTGAAATGAGTATGATGGGTGAGCTAAATTTTTTCTTAGGCTTGCAGATTAAGCAAAACCCAAATGGAAAAATGATCCACCAACAAAAGTATGTGAAAGAATTGCTCAAGAAGTTTAAAATGGAACACTCAAAAGAAATGGATACTCTCATAGCCACAGCTACAAAATTGGATGTTGATGAACCTGTTTCATCTGTTGATCAGAAGCTATATAGAGGGATGATTGGGTCTCTATTATATCTTACTGCCAGCAGACCTGATATTATGTTCAGCGTGGGACTGTGTGTTAGGTTTCAGGAAAATCCAAAGGAATCCCACCTCACTACAGTAAAGAGAATTTTGAGATAGTTGAAAGGCACCACTGATTTGTGCCTTTAGTATCCTAAAGGTAGTAATTTTGACCTTGTAGGATATGTTGATGCTGATTATGAAGGTTTCCTGGTTGACAGGAAGAGTACTTCAAGCATGGATCACTTTTTGGGTTCCTGCCTTGTGTCTTGGGCCACCAAGAAACAGAATTCAGTAGCTTTATCTACTGCTGAGGCTGAATATGTGGCTGCAGACTCTTGCTGTGCTCAGTTGCTATGGATCAAGCAATAACTCATGGACTTTGGTATAGAGGTTGGATGCATTCCTATTTTCTGTGACAACACTAGTGCAATAAGTATGACGAAGAACCCGGTTCATCATAAGAGAACTAAGCACATAGATGTTAGGCACCATTTCCTAAGGGATAACTATGAAAAAGGAATGATCTCAATTGAATTTTGTGCTACTGATCAACAAATTGCAGATATCTTTACTAAAGCACTGAGTAGGGAGCATTTTGAGAGAAACAGACTTGAATTAGGGATAATTAAAATCACCTGATTGAAAAAGTAAAACATGAAAAAAATGAAAAAATTGGCTAGAAAAGTCTGAAACTGGTGTAAATAATCAGATTAACAATTTCTCAGTCTCATACTGTAAAAAGTATACTCTTATTCCATGTTTTGATATGACTCACTGATCACTTATGAAATTTTTTCTATCTTTGCAAATTGAGGCTTGATCAAGAGGATTCTGAAATGATGAACCTGGTTCATCGTGCTGGTTCATCTGAAAGGCGAGGTATGTGTTCTACACTCTGCACACTTTGAAATACTAATAATTAAATCATGAGCAGAACTATTCCCAAACTCAAAATCTTTTCAAAGCCTATCCATTTGACTTTGAACCAGTTCTGTTTCAACAAGAATCCTCACCAAATTAAAATACCAAGATTCTAGGGAAGCCTTAACCGTCAATTCAAAACTAAAAGTTCATTCAATACATCCCCTCCCTTACAAAACCATTCCCAAATTTTCGATGACTCAGGTAACATTTGTACCAAACCATTCTTCTGAGATCATCTCTGATGTTGCTGAAAAACTTAGAAAACAGGTTCATACTGGTTGGGTCTGTGAAGGATGTGGAACTACCGAAGACGAGAAGAAGAGGTGGTAAAAAAAAAATTAAAAAAGAAAAAGAGAGAGAGAGAGTAAGGAGTGAAGATAGGGGAATAGGGCAAGAATCTCTCAAAATGGCTATTTGTGGTGCTGAGCCAGAAAAGGAGGAAGAAAGTAGCAAGAACACAGGGGGAAGTGAATCAGGAGAAACCGCTGAAGGGTTAGTAAATTTAGGAAAGGTACAGATGAACCCGGTTCATCTACTGAGGAAACCCTGGCGGATCTGCTGAACACGTTAGGCGATAGTTACAATCCAAAGAAAAAAAGAGTGAAAAAAAAGGAAAGAAAAGGTTGTTGAACCTATTAGGCTGTTGAAGTGGATGAGATGGACCTGGTCCATCAAAGTGAAAAAGTGGCAGAGGTAGAGGTTCAGACCCCTAAGCTCAAGAAATCCAAGACTTGCTCAAAGAAGTCTGCATCTGTTTCTAAGTCTGCTAAATCATCCATCTTGGCTAAATGAATCAGGTCTGCAGTTTTTCCAAGCCTTAATTTCCTAGCCTTCCTAGAACTTCCAGTGACCCAGATTCAGAATTTTTTGTTGCTCATGTTTAATTATTTTTGTTTCATTTTGTGGATTGTGGCAGAATCATTTTCTCTCTATCAATGAAATCTGATGTTTTTTGCTCTGATTCAGTATCTCTATTTTTGATAGTTTGAATTCTTAGTTGATTATTGATGATTAATCCATGATTGCATATGCAGTTGCCCAAATGGCCATGAGTAATAATTAAATAAATCTGGTAAGTGTATCATTTTGCAAACTTTTCGATGATGCCAAAAGGGGGAAGATATGTGTTGAACTTTTTCAAAAAAAAAATCAAAGTGATATTTATAACCTAATGAACTTGGTTTCTCTATGATTAATGCTTAAAACCATACAAAGTGTTTGAAGTGTATACAGGATTAAGCATAGAGTTTTTCATCATCAAAAAGGGAAAATTTGTTGACCCATGTCACTGCATAGTTTTGAAGATTGACAAATGGCTGACCAGTTGAACTAGGTCCATCAGAGCACACATCTTGACCTGAATAGCCAGCACATGAACCGTATATGCATAGGAGATATTTGTGGATGTGAAATATCAATAACCCAAGATATTGTCTCCTAATGCGAAAAGGTTGCAAACTGATGAGATTGAAGTCGAATTCATCAAGGAAAGTAACAAAAGAAAGGAAGTTGAGTTTGATACGAATTTGTTCACCCAGGTAGAGCTGGACTAGAATTGGACGACAAGCTCAACAACTGACTCTATAAATACACGATGTATTTCTGTTGGAATTCTGAACGCATAAAAGCTGAAGTGAATCAAAATCTGAAAGCAAAGTTCCCAGAGATATTTTGCAAGAAGAATTATTGTGCGACACAAAGGCTACAGACCAGCTAGAAGAACCAGTTCCATCTTTTTATCACTGAGTCTAGTTGGTTGTAGTAGGAGTTTTAATATTATATCTTTTCAGCTTTCATAGAAGCAATTGTAATAGGTACGCATTGTTCAAGTTAGAGTTAACTTGAAGCTTGTAGAAATTAGCTAGGGGCTAGTTACTACAAAGGGATTAGAGTTAGTCCTAGGATTACAAAAGAGTTTATTTTGTAGGTCTGTTTGGCTCAGAGTTTTAGTGAAGAGTTTGAGAAAATCCTACTAAGGAGTAGGTCGTGGTTTTTTCACCTTTTGAGCCAGGTGTTTTCCATGTAAAAATCTCTGTGTTTTTTACTTTACTGTTTTTATTATTCCGCAACAGTAGTAGTTGGAACACCAAGAAGAACCAGGTTCTTCTATTGAGATAGCACTCGAAAATTGGGTACCACACAAAGTAACATATCTTCTTATGTGGTATTGACGTCTAAAAACATCATACCCGATTTTATTAACAGTTCTCTTTCAATCTCGGGTACGAGGGTCGGCGTGAAGTCTGCCAAGATTTGAGACTCGATGGTTGTTCGGGGTCAATATTCAATATAGTACCCACTGATTTCTACGGCCCATTTGGCCAATCGATCCGAAAGCTCGGGTTTGTGCAAAATATTTCGAAGTGGATAAGTTGTTACAACACATATTTGCTGACATATGAAAATATGACTATAGTTTCCTAGAGCCGCTTATCAAAGCAAGGGCTAATTTTTCTAAGTGTGGATATCTGGTCTTGGCTTCACCTAAGGTCCGACTAACATAATAGACAGGGAATTACGTACCTTGTTCTTCTCGGATCAAGACTCCACTTACCGCTATCTCCGGGACTGCCAAATACAGGTAAGGTTGCTTGTCCGTTTTTGGAGTGTTAAGCAGAGGCGGCTCGATAAGTACAGCTTTAGTTCCTCCAAGGCATGTTGTCATTCCGGAGTCCACATAAAATTATTCTTCTTCTTTAGTAATGAGAAGAATCGGTGGCTTCTATCTGAGGATCTCAAAATGAATCGCCCTAGGGCGGCTATACGCCCTGTTAGCCTCTACATGACCTTTACATTATCTATTACCATGATATCCTCGATAGCTTTGAATTTATCGGGGTTGATCTTGATCCCCCGATTGGATACCATGTAGTCAAGAAACTTGCTTGAGCCAACCCCGAATGCACACTTTATGGGTGAGATTCATATTGTACTTCTTCAATATATCAAAAGTTTCCTGCAAATGCTTCAAATGGTCCTCTGCTCACAGGGACTTAACTAACATGTCATCAATATAAACTTCCATTGATTTTCCTATTTGTTCTTCGAACATTCGATTTAGTAGGCGTTGATAAGTTTCACTAGCATTATTTAGTCCGAATGGAATTATATTATAACAGTAGGTGTCGTACTTAGTGATAAACGAGGTCTTTTCCTGATCTTCCAGGTTCATCTGTATTTGGTTGTACCCGGAGTAGGCATCGAGAAAACTAAGAATCTCGTGGTCGGCTGTGGCATCGATGATACGATTGATATTAGGCAAAGGAAAATAATTCTTAGGGCATGATTTATTCAGTTTTTTATAATCTACGGACATTCTAAGTTTATTTCCCTTCTTAGGGGCTACCACTATGTTTGCTAACCATTCGGGATACTTTGCTTCCCGAATGGATCCTATTTTGAGAAGTTTGGTTACCTCGTCCTTGATGAAGGCATGCTTAACCTCGGACTGGGGCTTTCTTTTTTGCTTCACCGGATGAGACCTCGGGTCCAGGCTTAGTTTATGGGTAGTGATTTCCGGTAGGATCCCTGTCATATCGAGATGGGACCAAGCAAAGAAATCCATGTTAGCTAAAAGGAATTGAATAAGTTTTTTCCTAAGCTCGGGGGTTAACCCCGTGCCCAGGTATACTTTTCGTTCGGGCAGATGTTCGATCAGTATGACCTGTTCCAGATCTTCGGCCGTTGACTTGGTAGCGTCGGAGTGATCGGGAATTATGAAGGATCGAGGGATCCAATAGTTGTCATCCTCGTCGATCCCTTGCTTCTCCGATTGGGTCGAGGCCGGTGTCTGTGGTTGTTATTTGACCTCCTATTTTCCCTTCAAATTTGATCCCTTTGTTGATGAGAGTGTCGATATCGGTATCATTTCATCGACTGCAAACATCTCCTTGGCAGTGGGCTTCTCCCCGTAGACCGCTTTGACTCCCTCTAGTGTTGGGAACTTTAGAACCTGGTGAAGGGTCGAGGGTACTGCCCTCATGTTATAGATCCATGGCCTTCCGAACAAGGCGTTGTACCTCATGTCACCCTCGATCACATGGAACTTTGTTTCTTGGATGGTCCCGGCAACGTTCACTGGCAAAGTTATTTCGCCTTTGGTGGTTTCGCTTGCCATTTTGAAACCGTTAAGTACTCGGGTTGTAGGCACAACTTGATCTTGTAGGGCGAGTTGTTCTACGACCCTCGATCGAATAATGTTGGCCGAGCTACCTGGATCAATCAAAACACTTTTAACTTGAGTTTTATTCATAAGAAAAAATATTACCAGTGCATCGTTATGGAGTTGTAAGATCCCCTCTGCATCCTCATCGTTGACAGACAAGGTCCCTTCCGTTACATAATCCCGATTCCGCTTTTCCCTCGTGACTGACACCTTGGTGCACTTAAATACGGGCCCATGAGGAATATCGACCCCTCCAACAATCATGTGGATTACATGCTGTGGATCTTCTTGCTCATTCTGTCTGTTTGAATCTTTGTTCTTGAAGTGTTTCTTAGCCTGATCGCTTAAGAATTCTCGAAGATGCCCCTCATTGAACAAACGGGCTACCTCCTCCCTCAGCTGTCTGCAATCTTCTGTTGTATGACCATGGGTGCCATGACACTTGTTGATACCCAATTTTTCCTATATTGTTTTCAAAATGCATATATATTTTCAAATAATGCATAAGCATCAATTTAGTATTTTTCCATAATTTTTTGTAATTTTAAAGGATTTTTAATTGATTTATCCCAGCATTTATTTATCTAAATAATTACTAATTGCATCACAAATGTCCTTTTAATAATTTTATTGCTTAATTTTATCATTTTATATTTTATATTAAGCTTTAATTATTCTATTCATAATTATATTTACATCTTTAGGTTATAGTTGCAATGACTTTGCAATAATAGCCCATGTGTGCATAATTACTTTATTTTACAGGAAAATGAATTTTTATATTTTCTTAATATCAAATAACTATTTTAAATCATTTTCATACACAAATAGTATTTTTTTATCATTTATTAACTATTTTTATAAATTATTTTTATTAAATTAAATGGGTATTTAAAATATAGCCCCTTTTTTAATTTAAATTCAGACTCCAACCCAATAACCACCCCAGCCCAATTATTCTAACCCTGATCCAATACCCAAACCCAATAACCCATTATCTATACCCATCCCAGCCTAGAACTAATCTTGGTCGTTGACCTTAGGAGATCAATGGTCCAGGATACTCTTTCCTTTTTTAATTAGACTAACCTCTTAAACCCTACCCCATTTTTCCAGACCCGCCATCCTTGAAACCCCTTCTCTTCTCTCTTCTCTCTTCTCTCTTCTCTCTTCTCTCTTCTCTCTTCTCTCTCACCCTCCTTCTAACCCTAGCTCGTCGTCATTGATATCCCCTTGATTCATGGGGTTTCTCTTAAATTTCAGGCCTTATCCGGCCTCACATCTCTACTGGTGTTGTGGTCTTCATGTTACTTGATGGAATCTCAAGAGATTCAAACCAAATTTGGTTCAAAATCCCTCATCTTCTCGACTAATCCGTCTATATTCACTCCTGTGTCTGTGAGTATTGATATCTTCGTGTTTTTACGGCTTCAAACCTCTGGTTCAAACCAGATTTTTAATTCACTTCTGTTTATTTTCGTAAACCTAACTACTTCTGGCTAAATCAGTTCAGATCTCTTTAGATATGAAGCGGTTTGAGTTTGTTTGGTATTTTTCCTTTAAGATTCTTCTGTTTTTACTATTATTGTCAACCGATTTCATTTTTCCCTAAAGCTATGGTTTTGATTTTTAATAGGTTTTCCGCAAAAATGTTTAATCGTTTAGACGTTTCAACTCTAGTTTTCTTCTCTACTGTTTCGACTGATTTTTACTTGAGTTTCATCTCTATGTTTTTTATATGCGTTGGGTTTTTAATTACTCGGCTGTTTGTTATAATGTTTTGACCGTTTGCCTTAGCTCTGTCAATTAAAGTATTAATTGATTTTATTGCTTAAATCAGGGTTTGAAATTGTGTTTTCCTTTAATAGCAATATTTCCTTATCAGACTTTTACTTATTCTTTCCTTATGTGTGATTAGTAATTGGTGCTACTTTCCTTAATTCTATTACTGGCCTGATTTTTGTGCTTTGATTATTGGGGCTGATTTATAGTTGATTGCTAGACTTACTCTTACCTTATTTAACCTTATTCCTGTCTGCTGATTTATTCCGTATAAGATTCTCCTTAATTTAAGTGATAGTTACGTGATTCTGTCCTATTAATTGATTTTGTTAACCCTAATTGACTGATTAACTCATCTCTGCACCTTATTTGTGTGCCATTGATTTTCCTACATTATTTGGTTTTACTCTACTGTATGCTATAAAAGCCTTTCATTGATCTGATTTCAAAGAGGCTTACACACTTAAACTTACACTTAGACACACCTACCTACACACTAAGATACTTACACTGAGACTCTTACGCTCACACACACGCTTTTACAACCTCTTCACTTTACAACTTGAAAACTCTCAAGCTTCCCATTTTTCTAAAAGAACTTAAGTTATCTCTTTATGTTTTTGTTCTGATTTCTGTACTGTTAGCCGGCTGGAAGCCAAGGCTAAACTTCCTGGATCTAAATTACCATTACATCCCTTGTTTACTTTCTTCTTAACTAGTATGTTTTAACTCTTGTTATCCTATTTTGTTCTATGTGCTTATGTGTAAATCTCATCATGCTTCTGTTGCTATATGCCTATATGATTTCACCTAGTGACAATGTTAACTAGGTTATCTCCAGTAATATGAAACCTTGTATAATCAATTGTATGTTCCCTGTTCTACAAACAAGTAATATGGTGCCAATTCTATCTATTAGCTCAAGTATCCTTGTTCTTTTGTTATTGCTTTAATACTGGTACAATTCTATGTCTGAACTAATATCAGTCTGTTTGAACCATTTGCTAAATATGGATTCTGTTTGTTTTAGGTGGATTTCTGTTTGCAGTCCTGTAAATTGAATATGTTTGCTCCTAAAAATCAAATTATTTTCTAAAATTGTTCCCCTACCCTTTATATATTGTTTTAAAACTTCTACTCTTAGTTATTTAGGGTCATACCACCCCAATGTGAGCACTACCTAGGGTCCTTGAGACTCATCTGAACTCTGACACATTAGGGTTGGTCTTCCAATCTTGTATGAACTGTTTTTCTAAGTAAGGTTCTGGTGTGAGCATTGCCCGGGGTCCCTGAGGCCTGTGGGAACTTTGACACACCATAAGCCCAATTTTAAGTATCATGGATGGACCACCATTATGCTTCAGATCTGCTTTCCTTGAAGGCCTGGTTCCCATGTTTATATTGGGCCTATAAAGGCTCCCTATAGTGTAATGAATTTTGTAATTTATTCATTATTGGGCTGTAATAATATATTAATCGCTGCAATAAAAAGATTTGGGGTTATTAGTAAAAGTTGGGGGTGTTTATATATCTTTGTTCAAAGCTCGGGTAGAAATCCTGCCTCTAAGTTTATTGTGTTGATTGTGTGAGTGTCACTAGTCGTTTAGAAATTCTGCCAATAGGATGTTTTTTTGACTATTTGCGATCATGCATATTAGAGACACTGCCTATAGGTATTTTGGTAATTCTGCATTACAATCCATGTTCTTAGGATCTACACATATTTCCAATCTCAGTGCATTAGTGATCATGTATATAGGATCATATTTGTGTGAATTAATAAACTTTTCTGGCAACTTGTTTAAAATTCTGCCCACATCGGATTGATAGATATCATGCCTATAGGAAATAAAAACCAGCTCCAACTTAGATACCATGCCTATAGAAATAAAAGGAATCAGTTTCAAAACCTAGAAATCACGTCTATAGGGTTTAAACTAATAGATATCATTCCTATAAGGTAAATCAGTTTGTAAACTTAGAAATCATGCTTGAAATCAGTAACTCGCTTAGAAACTATGTTATAGGTCTATAATTAACAATTGTAGATACCATGCCTATAGGATTTTGTTAATCAGTTCTAATTATCACTTAGGCAAACCTATAGGGCTATTAAGAATTTTGGGCCTAACAATTGTGACATCTTGCTGCCTGAAATGTGCCTAGATTCAGAACTTAATCAAATCAGTAGGCAAGCTAGTAGGTCACAATGCTCGTTTTAATAAACTGCCTTCTTACATTCTATTTATGCTCATCTAGATATCCTTCCTATAGGATCCTAAATCAATAAAGTTGTCTGATTTAATTGCGTGCATTTGTTGTCTACTTGTGAAGGTTAATATGAGCCCTTATTTGCCCCCTTATATGATAGTCCTATTTGAATTTTGTTTGTCGCCTAGATTTTTCTCATTTTAAGCAACATAGGTCAGTCTAGAACCACCCTAAATGGAGGTCCTAAAAACCTCCAGGACCATAAGTAAGGGACGGGTAGTGCACGTATAAGGAACAAATTAGAAGCTACTATAACGCTTAGGTAATAACTGAAAAATAGTAATTGGATAGTAAAGGAGATGATGACCCGTGCACTAATACTATGAGTAGCACCCCAACTTGGGGAAAGTTACCAAGTATTGCATGGAAATGATCCTATAGGCTAAAAAACCTAGGACCCCTTTAATTCATGTTTTAAAGTAATGTATCTTTGTCTAAATTGCTTTATTTGCCTTTAAGACTAATTCGCTTAATTAAGTTCGGCCGGGACCCACCATTGTGGACCTCGAGGGGTGCCTAACACCTTCCCCTCAAGGTAATTTCGAGCCCTTACCCGATCTCTAGTAATGTAAACTAGTTTCATGAGTCAATTACTCTAGGTGCCCTAACGCACCTTAATCCGTTAGGTGGCGACTCTTCAAATACTATACCTCATCCCAAAAGGAAGGGAGTTGTCTCAGAAATTTCAAAACTCGATTTCGCGAGGAAAAAAAGGTGCGACAATAATTGCACATTTGATTAGAATTTCTCTGGGCTGGATCAGTCTGCAGAGGTCGAGGCCACCTGGTGTCTTTGATGCGCCCGATGGCTGATACAATAGCTGACGCATCAACGTTGAAGTTGTATTCCGATAGTCGTGGTGCTTCTTTGGGCTCGACATTCCTGTCGAAACCACTCTTACTCATGATCCCTCGAGAGCTCTGTCCTCGATCATTTCTTCTATCACCTCGAACGGGGTTGCATCCAGGACCGTTGTTTCTCCAATCTCCACCGTATGGCTGGTATCGGTCTCTGTTTGACCGTGGTTCCAGGTCAATATCCCTTTAGCCTCTGTCAAGGTTCCTGATAGGAGAAACGGACCCGAAAGGAGTTCTCAACTGGTCGTCTTCGACCCTAATATTTAACTGGTACTGATTATGCACATCGGTCCAGGTGACAGCTGGATATTCGATCAAGTTCTGCTTTAACTGATGTGAGGCCACCGAGCTTTGTATGTTTAGCCCTTGAGTGAAGGCCTGAATGGCCCAATCATCGACAACCGATGGTATATCTATGCGTTCCATTTTGAACCAAGACACGAACTCTCTGAGCATCTCATTGTCTTTCTGCTTCACTTTGAAGAGGTCTGACTTCCTAGTCTCGACCTTTATGGCTTCGGCGTGTGCTTTAACGATGAAATCTGCGAGCATGGCAAAAGAATCAATGGAGTTGGGAGGAAAATTATGGTACCATATCATCGCTTCCTTTGATAAGATCTCCCCAAATTTCTTCAGCAATACGGACTTGATTTCATCGTCCTCTAAATTGTTCCCCTTAATTGCGCATGTGTAAGAAGTGACATACTCGTAGGGGTCGGTAGTTCTATTATACTTGGGAATTTCTGGGATACGTAATTTCTTTGGAATGGGTTTAGGAGCCGCGCTGGGGGGAAGGGATTTTGCACGAACTTCTTTGAATCCAAACCCTTTAAAATCGGTGGTGCCCCCGAAATTTGATCAACTCTGGAATTATATGTTTCTACTTTCTTGTCATTTGCTTCAATCTTCTTCTCCCCTGATTCACTTCGCGTTGTCAGCTCCTCAAGCATTTTCATGATAGCGGGGTCGGTCCCTGATTCATTCCCGTTTGATCTTCCTGGCACCGGTTCGACCATGTGAACAACTTCCTGCGATGACTCGGGCTCGGCCCTGCTCGGTGCATGGTTCTAATTTTGGAGTTGTGCTATTGCATCTTGTTGAGCCTGCAACATTTCAAATATTATTTGAAGGATGATTCCGCCTTATTCGCAGCCCTGTGCGTTCTGACCGGCGGATCGAACGTCTCTGTGGATGCTATTTTTGGGGTCGACGGACAGATCTGCATAATGGCAATATGGGAACTGACGTCGATGGGGTCTGCAATCAAAACTCCATCGAGGTCAACTGGAGACACCTTGTTCCTTGGGGCGGCTATGTTGTTGTTTTCGCCATGAAAACCAAGGCCATTGTCGATGTGTGTGGGTACTGCTTGAGAGTTTGACATGCTGATTCTGGAATAAAAAACGCTTACAAGAACAAGTGTAAAGCAGTGTGTGTTACGAAAATTAGCACCACACATTCACTATTATCCTTAACCCCACGGTGAGCGCCAAACTGTTTACCCTTAATATCGTATAACAATTAAATTTATAAGTGATTTAAAGGATATGTGATTTCACTTGGCACAAACTGAGAAATATGTAAACTGATATTAGAGATTGACTGTAAATAAACATAGAGCAAACCAAAATGATATGCGGCTTTGGCCTTCGAGCTAGGTTGCCCTCGAATCAAATGAGTATGCTATTGAAAGTATGAATTGAGCAACAGAGTATTGAAAGCTTAAGAGATAAAATGTAATATATTGCTTTGTTCTGCATGAATGTAATGTTTACAAAATGATTAGAACTCCATTTATATAGCAGAAGAGTTCTACTTATGGTATAATTGTAAATACAGTAAGAAAATCCCATAACTGGCTGATTAACCGGCCTTGACTTGATACGTGCCGAGATTCCCGTCGTGATCCTCGCTCGATCTCGTATGTTTCGGCTTATTGTTACTTGACCAGGTAAACCCTCTTCGATCTTACTCGATCTAGGTTCCACTTGGTCTCAATCTTGGTTGAACATCGTCCTTGACTGGTCCTCGAATTAAGGGTTCAACAACCTGACTCCATATTAAGGCTCGATACAATACGAGGCCGAACAGTGACCTATCATGACCCGATTAGTCACAAGAAGGGCAGACCGTTCTGATCGTATAAAAAGATTATTTCCTCAGTGTTACTCAAATTCTAATTGCCAAAAAAAAAATAGCAGTAATAATATACTTTTAGTACCTATAGTAATAGTAGCTAAGTATTTTTTTTATTTATAACAAGCATAATAAGATAACTTTAAAAATAAATAATAAGAAACTACAACCAGTTAAATTATACCGTTATTATTTAAAAAGTCACGTTGATGAATTTACCCCAAATCCTATCATTTAATGTCGTTCATGGACCGAGGGGTTTCAGACAATAAGGCGTATGACCAACTGTATTCAATCAAATGATATTATATTGTACAAGTTTCACATGTCTTCTCGAGAAATAAGTGGACTATTTTTTTATTTTTTTTTGGCGAAATCGTGCTCAATTTTATATGTATTAATTCCGTCAAGATATAATTCGTCCGTGCTTTCACAAATATTACAAACGAAGCTCTTATTATTATATCTGTCATTCTTTACCTTAATTCTAAATCTATTTCTTGAAAAGAAAAAAAAACAAGTTTCTTGAAAATTTCATCTTCAATTGTACTATATGCTACTCCATTTATGTACACAAAATTTTAGCTTGGCATTCTCCTTGTTCACTTGGTATTCATCTATACCTTTGTTGGTTTCTTCAAACCCCCCCCCCCCCCCCCTCCCCCAAACCCCGATAACTACTCTAGCCTCCAATTAAGTAAGTTCAATAAGAACTTTTTGTTGTCTATTTTAAATTAAAATAAAACAATAAAGTCACTTTTACATTCCTTCAAATATCATTTTGCACGACGGATGTATCTAATTGATAAAGACATCCCTACACGAGAAAAAGATAGAGGAAAATATGATAAAAATCGTACTTTTATCAATCATTAATATATAGTATTCAATAAACCAAAGTTTGTTTTATAACTATGTGTAAATTCTTTTTAGTGCGACTTTACGAAAATTTGAGAATCATTTCCTTCCACTTCCTCTACTCCCTTGATGAATCTATCATGTCTTTTACTCTTTTCTGTACTTTTATTTGCACCTCTATTTCACATTGATTTTAATAAATACTAAGGTTTAGCAGCTTCCCTTGCGGATCTAGTTAATTAATTATTCTTTAGTTTGATGATGAGCACTTTAATTAAGTTCCCA
Organism: Nicotiana knightiana; assembly: GCA_005239525.1. Lineage (NCBI taxonomy): Eukaryota > Viridiplantae > Streptophyta > Magnoliopsida > Solanales > Solanaceae > Nicotiana > Nicotiana knightiana. The sequence continues at coordinate 62,815 of ML430316.1, read as the reverse complement.
AAATTTGATTAGACATGACTAAGGACCTATTTAATTAATTATTTTAAGTGGGGGTAGTTGCTTATGATCTATTAAGAAAGACAGTTTGTACGAGTGAATAAGTTAAGACAGTATCACGATCCCATTTTGTAATAATAACAATAAGGGAATAAGGTATTTTGATAAATATATAATAATAATAATAATAATAATAATAATAATAATAATAATAATAGTGGAATAAATTACAGAAAATCAATCTTTGTTTAGTGGGCACAATCTTCATTTAAACAAAAGGGGATGGGGAGAGGAACTATTATCAACAACAACAACAACAACAACAAAAAATCCAGTATGATCCCAACAGATGAGATCTGAGGAGAGTAGTCTATACGCAGACCTTACTCCTACCTAATGCAGGTAGAGAGGTTGTTTCCAATAGACCCTTGGCTCATGAAGGGTAAGAAAAGAGGGGGAAAGCAAGGAAGGAAGAGAAAAGAAAAAGAGAGAGATAAAGGATAAGTAGTACCAAATAATAGCAACAGGGAATACAATACATGAGGCGAACAAAACTATACAATGTAATAAAAATCTAAGAATATGAAGGGACATGTATGCTACTAAGACTATCTATGAGCAACTAAAAACCACCCACTAACATTCTACCTTAATCCTCGACCTCCACACCCTCCTATTAAGGGTCATGTCCTCAGTGAGCTGAAGCAGCCATGTCCTGTCAAATTACCTTTCTTCAGTACTTCTTAGGCCTACCTCGACCTCTTCTCAAACTGGGGAGAGGAACTATCAAAGACAATTAAGTGAAAATGGAATTATTAAAAGTAAGCTGCCAAAATAACAAAAATTTAAATAACCATAAGAATATAAGTACCTTACTTTTTATAACTATAAAACAATATAATGTGGCTGCCGTTGTGTGACATCTTTCGATGTCTCATTGGATGTGGTGCAATAATTTTGTCTGAGGGGAAAGGTATGCCATTAATATATCTTCCATATATTCCATAAAATGTATTCAAGAGTTCTTCTCTTTCTTTTCTCAACAAATTACTCCTAAATTATAGCTATTAAGTCGAGAATTATGATTAAAATTTGCTATTAAGAAGCATTATTGATTTTTGGTTTAAAAAAAAATTAATATCATTATATATTCCATAAAATGGATTCATGGGCATGCAACCTTTTGCTACTACTTCTCTAAGAAGTCTCTTTAACAACAATGAAAATGGAAGCATATCCCGAGATTCACTCACTTTCGGACGGATTTAAATTTCGATTCGCGCTAAACTTATTTTTCTTGGCTTTCTAAACTAGAATATTTTGAAATTGGTAAAGACCCCCCTATTTTTAGTCAAAATGAATCCCCGAGACCCAATGATTTCCTTTTTGGGTCAATTGTGGCTAGGAAGAATTCGAACCCGATACCGCAGTTCGTAATCACGTACTCTAGTCCTCTGAATTACAAGCCCCAAAGTCTCCATTGGATATGTTCCGGGGAATAGTTGGGCTTCTAGCTGAGGAAGGATGTACACAAGGGTGGATAATTTGAACTCATTTAGTTTATATCAGTGAATAGCTAGGTTAAGACATTATGATCTCAAGGACGGCATTTTAATTAATCTTTTGTCTAAATTGCATATTATGTCCTTGTTTTTCCAGGTATTTGCTTCTTTTGCATTTCAGTTAAAACTTATGAGAACTATGGTGTTAATAGTAGGAGACTGAATATATGAGAACTATCTTTCCTTTTTTTTCGCATCAATTAGTAATGATATTTAGTTGTCTTTAAGTCAACTATATTAGTAATTGGTCGACAGACTTTAGTGTCCATTTTGCAAACCTTAATGTGAATCTCACCTTTGAAAAGTGAAGGCTAATTTATGATAAGTAGATAAACATATGATACTAATGGAATGCAGTACGGAAAATTCCTAACAAGAAATTATTCTTTATTTAGTGGGTGACACAATCTCCATTCTAGCAAATGTGAATTGAAAGAAGATCTAACAAATTAAGACCATTTAATGAAGAAACCCACAATAAAAGGTGCAATTTGTGAGCTCTTCTAAAGAGAGTGGGTTATCTAGCGAACTAAAAAATAGGAGTTGAAAATGGAATTATTAGAAGCTGCCTAATAAAGTTTAAAAAATAAAAATAAAAACTATAAGAAAAATGCCTATTTTGATAATTATAACAATGTGGGCTGCTAAGTGATATACACTTCATTGTGTGACATTTTTGGATGTCTGATTGGATGGTACAAGACACTTTGCCCTATGGAAAGTGTGATCCTATGAATATTTTTGAGGAAATTCAAAAAATACTACAATTTCATAGCTAATTATATTTTGTATTGTTTCAATATTTACCATTCACAACGAATCTTCCCCTGCAAGAGATATGTATTTACTGTATTCGTTCACACAACAAATATACCTTATGTCAATTATATTGATTCGCGCAAGTAATACGACTTGTATTATCTTATATTTGTTGGCGTAACGAATAAAATACAAAATATAGGAGTATATAAGGATACAAACGACAAAAATTTATGGGTATATACATGGTTACATAACTATAAAATACAGTCAAACATACATGGTGCAAAAAAAAAAAAATCATCTCGTACCTGGAGAAAAGATACATACATGGTGCAAAATCAAGGCGAAATATAGAAATATAAGGATTGCTGAAAATTATTCCCTCGGAATGCAGAAATACAAGTGAATTTGTTATAAAATTTAAATATAGTTACGAATAATAATGTTCTGAAAGTTAAGGTACAAATAGTAAATACAGTGTATCAGTTAGCTATATCATGTAATTTTTCCAATATTTGTCTATCCCATAAAAGTGATTCAAGACTTCTTCACTTCCCCCTCCCCCCTTCTCCTTGTTTGTAGCTACAAAATTGAGAGATTACAACCAATATTTACACTCAAGATGTATTCTCTATTGACTTAATTGTTAGGAAGTTGTACAACACAATATAACACCACAACAGTAGCTATAACTATGTGTCAATTCCATAATAGTTTGTCGTAAATCGTAGTACATGAAGAAAAAAAGTACTTTGAATAACTCAGTAGGATTTTCAGCAATTAATTTCTCCCTCAAATTTTCATGGTTTGATAACTTTAGTCCAAGGTTTGTTACCTATATTCTCTTGGGAAATGGTAGTTGATGTTCAATATGTGATGTTTCATGTATGTAGCGATATAGGTAAAAAATGAAGGAACAATAAGGTTATGGTAACTCTGTGGTTGCTCAAAGCTGTCTTCCTTTGCAATGAGCCTAAAATGCATGTTTTTTGCTCGTTGACACCATACTTGAGCACATTGAAAAGGAGAGACTAACTGGGGGAAAAGTTATACATTTGGCTACTCGGCCTAAAATATTTACATTTGCTAGCAAATATACATATATTATATACTAATGGTACACAATATGTGCATTTGCCTTCTTTCTTTTTTTTTTCTTTTTTTTTTCTTTTGAGTAGATGACTATTTAAGTTAATTTCTCACAATCGGGCTCCAGCTTGGGGAAAATCTAAATGGGCTAAGCTGAATTTGGAGCCCAAAAGAATGTGATTGAGCCCAATAATGAATGTTCAATAGAAAAATAGGAAAGCATCAAGAACATTTAAAGATGTTTGGTGCAAACTGGACCAACATTAAACAGTTCTAGTCTTCTAGAAACAATGTTAGTGCTGTCGATGAGTGAAATCGTTATTTTAATCCAATAAAAGAGAAGATGAAAACAATAATAATGGATTTAAGTACATAAATCCATGCAAGTTTGCAGGGGGCGTGGGGATGAGATGGTTTGCAACACATGTTGTGTCAAATCTATGCAAGTTTCTAGGCTTACTTGATATGGCGGTTGGTTTGTCCGGCGAATGCCCTTGTGTACGCACACAGTGGTTGAGCCGTTCATTGGCAAGGGGAGTCAATTGATACTCCTTTATCGAAAAATTATATTGTATAAATATGTTAAATTTTTTATTTTTTATATATTATTATACATTAACTCCCCTTAATTTTTTGGTGTGCTTATTTATTTCTATTTTGATTCTCTTGAATTTAAATCTTAACTTCGCCAATGTACGCACATCTCTGAGTTGAATATCCCCTTGGCTAGCTTAAGTTTAAATGCTTACTTGCCAAGCGCCCCCTTTTTATTGAGATTTTCCCCCTAACTTTTGTATATTAAATTTAAGAATTTTCATAAAGCACTATAATTTTGAGCCTCATTATCAAGTGTAATTGTAGTTTGCTTAATTATTATTCGTATTTACTGTATATTTGTTATCAGTTTGTATTATTTTTATCTAATTCGTTCTAGATGGTTGTATCAGCACATACAATACACTAAAATACAGTGATACATACAGTTACCGTATCACTTTATGTGATTGTAAGCACGTAATCTTTTATCCGTACATTAGAATTATCTTTAATAGTTTTAGTATTTTTATAACATTTATTTAAATTTATTTCTATAGGATTTCACTTTATTATTAATTTCAATTCTAGTTTTAATGCACAAAAATTGAAAGAAAAAAAAACATAAAATAGTTTCATATTATCATATAGTTTTACTTTAACTAATTAGAATTAATTTTATGTTTAATAGTATATTTATATTATATTATTGAATAGGAGAATGAAATTTGAGTTGGTTTGTCCATCTTTGTCCAAAGATCCAAAATTTGAGCCCAAATTCGGATGGCCCTAAACCCATCTGACCCATCTCCCCTCAAAATCCTAATCACTCATCTCATCTAATCCTAGGCTACCATTAATTCCCCACCCAAAATAAAATCCCATTTTCACAAACCCTAGACATGGGAACAAAAAGGAGGAGGACCTAATTCCTACACCCTTGGTTTCAGCTGTTTCCCCTACATTCTTCAGATTTTGATCATCTTTTTTCCCTTAAAATTATAGAGACAGCCGCCCACTCCAAAAAGATCTGATTCACTTTCCATAGCAGATATCCAAAAGAGAAAGTCAGCGGCAACCCTACAAAGGATCCCCACGTCTCAGCTGCCCCACCTCCTCACAAAAATTCAATCGCCCCACATCAAACACAGATAGCAAGGAAAGAAAAAACCCAATCCCTCCAAAAACAACTCGAAACAGCAGCTCCAAACACTAAAACACAAGAGTTTCAGTCTCCGTCGAGGTTCTCGGTACCGTTTTCGGTTGTGGTTAGTTCGTACAAAAGTCCAGCAGAGCTTTGTTCCCGTTGTATCGAAGAATATTTAGCTATTGAAAGGTTATGGAGCAGCTGGATACGCACTCTTCGTTGCAGTTTATGTTGGTTTAGAAGTAAGAACTATACTCTATTTTTCTTGGCTTAAAATCTTGCAAGAACTTCCAGCTAATTACTTGTTAATGGTATACTCTTTTTTGGTAACTTATTGGATGTATAATATGGTAGTGGTCCTTTCGCATGATGCTTGCCTATTTTTATTTTTGTTTTTTGCTTATAGATGCTCATAGAGGCTGGTACTGCAAATTAAAATAGAGTAGCAAGATTTCATATTCTTATTATCACTAAAAGGGATTCTAATGTATTTAATATTTATAACAAAGCGTGATTAATAAATCATTGTGGTCATGGGTACGGTTCTCGTGGCATGCTCATAATACCTAAATCCCAACTCAAGTGTGCGTTTCACGTGACTTGACCTCAACTTCGAATAATAATAAAAGTAAACATGTTGTAAATCGCGAGTGTGTTTCACGTGGCGCGATTCGTAATGTGTACAAAAACGAACGAGTGAGCTACATCGCGACTTGTTTAAACGAATTTCATAAATACTAAAAGCGGTTCAAAAATTAAAAATGTTCAAATATGTATTAAATCAGACAATTAGGCAAATTATTATAGTTGAGTGACCGTGCTAAAACTACGGAACCCGGGAATACCTAACACCTTCTTCCGGGTTAACAGAATTTTTTACCTGGTCTTCTGGTTTTCGCAGACTTTAAATGGAGTCAAACTTCCTCGGTTTAGGATTTAAAATAAACTAGTGACTTAGGACACCCTAATAATTATCCCAAGTGGCAACTCTGATTAATTAAATAATCCCATTTTGGTTAATGTCACTTAAATTGGAAAAATTCTCATATTCCTTTGGGAAAAAGGAGGTGTGATAGCTCTAGCAACTCCTCCGGGGATAGAACCTAGAATCTCTGGTTCAGGATTCAGAATTCGAGCTTAGAATAATTGTTATGATTGGCTTTCATGATTGTCTGATTTGTACGTGTTTGAGCCTAATATGCTAAATGTCACTTTTTTACCGCTTTGATATTATGTGAGTTGTATATAAACTGCTACGAAACTTTTTTTTTCTCTCTGAGTCTTTTAAATCTCCCGGGAAGCATGTGCTTCGCGTGGCTTCTTTTCTCTTAGAGTCATATCCTAATTTTAGAACGAGGTTCGGACAAGTTGCAAAGCCAGTGAAGCTTCTGTATTCCCGGTACGCTACCCTCCTCCCCGGCTTGAGTTGTCCGCTCGAGTAAGTCAGGTCTAGAACAATACACCCCCAGGGTTCAAACCTAGAATGACATAACATCATGTCGGATCCCTAGTAGGAATGTTTTGTTTGCCTCACGTGCATATGACTTCGGGGACTCAACACAGGGGTTGGGTCCGTCTAGGACAGGTGTACCCGAAACTAAAAAGACCATCCCGATGCATCCTAAGTGCTACTTGTACATTTGTTTGATCTGGTTGACTTTTAGAATAGGGAAAGAAAATTGAAAAAAAAAACAAGAGAAGGAGAATAAGAGAGTAAATTTTACTTGGTTCTCATAAAATCCATGTGCTCAAAATAGAACTGCACCTGATTTTACTCAAAAGGTGTTGAAAAATATACTAAGATTTTGAAATATTTCCCGATTCTGGCCGAACTACGCGGGTCTGATTCTCACCGAATGTGAGATACATAGGTAAATCTCATCAGTTCTGGCCCCCAATTTTCAAACAAAATCCAAAAATATTTTTTATTACTTCTTTCTTTAGAAAGTCTTTCTTTTAGACCCCAATTTTTAAAATACAAAAATATTTTCTTTTAATTTATTGTCAAAATCCAAAAAAAAATTCATTCTTCTTTCGAAAATTGAAAATAAAATTCAAGATTAGAAAAATATTTTCTTTTTTCCTTAAGAAGTACCATAAAGTCAAAGTAAAAGTCCAAAAACAACAAAAGTCAAAATTCAAAAAAAAAATATTTTTCTTTCTTTAGAAGTATTTCTTTATAAAATTCTTTAAAAAAAATTTTGAAATCCAAAAATATTTTATTTCTTCTTTATAAGTCTTTCTTTCGGAAATAAACAAAAATTCAAAATCCAAAAAAAAAGTTAGTTTATTTACTTTATTCCCGATCTGCTCGAACTACGCAAGATCTGACTCATGTCTCCACAAAATACGTAGGCAACCTATATAGGGTTCGATCGAATCGTTTTTGAAATTAAAAAAAAAAATGAGATGAAGTTAGGGGATGTGAGAAATGAGAGGAAAGAAAAGAGTGATAATCAAAAAGAAAAAGAGAGGAAAGAAAATGAGCAAATCAAGGAGCACAAAAGAGGGAATGAAGAAGAGAAGGGAAGATAAGTAAAATTGGGATGATGCCAAGTTAACTTCGTACCCTCGAAGTCATTTTAGAACTTGTTTACCTTGAAAATGGTAGTTACAATTATACTTGATTATGTGGTTCTAAAAATACGTGATCTATTTTAATACCAGTTGTTTAGGCAGTAGACGCTAGGTGAGGAGTGAGAAAACGAAATAAGAGTGTAGGGTAATAAGATTATGCAAACCGAGCAGCAGAGGGACTAGTCTCGAGGTTGGTCGGATAGGGCCTCGAGGTCGAGCTTAAGAGCTTAACGAGGGGCTGCCGATGACGATATAACAATATTGAAGACCTCAAAGGTGGCCTAGTTATGATTAATAACAAGTAAATGAAGAACAACTAATGAACACAATAAATGAAAGGCAATAAATCAATGAAACAATTGTAGAGAATGTTTTAGTTAGGGAGCAGAGGATGTTCTTGTTCTTGTATTGAATATCATGTGTCTTACAAAGTGACAAGAGTCCCCTTTATATATGAGGTGGAATCCCAACATAGTACATGTGTAATTATTACTAAAGAGGAATGACTGGTACAACCATTCACTGCCATGGTACGGGCTTGTACTATTTCGCGTACTTGGTCAGCTTTAATCACGTGCCTTTTGGGAGTTTCCTGCCTTTTCATGACGATCTTTGAATTTTGCCCTGTCTCGAGGTACATCGACCCCTCGTAAGGCTTCCTCTAGGAGTGCACCTCGGGGTTAAACTTCAGATTCCGCTCCGATACAGTCAAGGTCGAGGCTTAGAATGTTGTAGGAGCCTTAAAAGCGGGCTTCCCCGATTTTACCGTATACAGAACCGATAATTGTGATTAGGTGCATTGCGCATAATGTGAGATTATCTTATGTTAAATGCCCTAACCCTAACGTGATGACTTTATTTTGTTCCTCCTTGTTATCTTCATTGAGCAGAAGGTTGGTTGGTTTGTGGTTCTTAAACTGGTAACTCATCCCTACAACACAAAGTCGAAGGGCAATGGCAGACGACAACGAAATTGAGTTGGTTGATATTGGTGCCCAAAAGCAATTGGTTGAACAAGACAATTGGTTGGTTGAAGAGGTAAGGATGTTGAGACAATACATGGCGGACATGTATCAGGCTTGGATGACTAGGAAGGCACCACCCCTGCCACCACCTAACTTCCTAGATGATACACTCACCCAAGCTCCGGTCATAGTGTCAGATGATCCACCATATTCTCTAGATTTTCCCGCTTATCATAGCTTTCCTAACCTCCCTAGTAACTCCATCGTTCGTCCTCCAACTACATTTCCCAAAAACAACCCCCTTGTCATATCCATTATTCCCACTATCACAACTTCTCAACAACCTTTCTTTCATAGATCCAACAGTGAACACCAGTTCCAACCTCTTGATACCCAGTATTACCCCCCAGAGCTGGCCCACCAGGTCCATGACTCATATAATCCTCCCCAATCCTATTTCTCTCCACAAAATCCCCAAAGTCATACCTCACATTCTCAATACCCTATCCATAACGCACCGCCATATGCTCCACCTCCATGAGACCCGCAATGGCTTGCACCGTCTCCACAAATGTCTTACCCACCTCTACAAGCATATCAAACACTTACCTGCAAGAGGTTCCAACCAAGGTCGAAGTACAAATTGAAAAGGCAACAGCAAAGAGAAAAGTCTTTCACTCATATTGGAGAATCATATTCCACTATGTTCCAAAGGCTGAGGCAATTGCACATGTTGAAGTCGATTTCGATAAAAATTTTGAACCCCCTTCCAAAGAAATTTGATTATTTCTCAAAGGTACGCATATTGCTCTAATGCCCCGGGGCACATCATAGAAAAGTGTTGGCATCTGAAAAGAGCAGTCTGGAAGCTTATTGATGCAGGTGACCTTACCGTGCAAACTCCAGATGCAGCGGATACAAGCCAAAGTCCATTGCCTGTTCATAATGAGACGCATATGGTGGGCATGATTTGTGTTGAAAAGGAATATGAGAACTCGCCTGAGCTTCTTGGAAGGCCACTTGGCGCAAAGTTTTCAGCGCTATCAGTCTCGGTGCCAGAAGTTGATCTTAAGAACGAGTTGGCAAAACGGACCCAAAAACAATTTGCAGAGGTAAGTGTGATGGAGACTTGTGAAGGTCCTAGTAATGTCAATGTGCGACTCAGTGGCTAAGATGTCGAGCTTAGTAATTGGAAATACACTCCTTATTTGGTCAGCCATGAAGGAGTGCTGGTAGTTTATTTTGTCGTCATTTCTGTTATCCGGGTTATTTCAGGGTTGTAATATGGATATTGACTTGTGACTCAAACCCTTCTATCCTTTTATTTTTCCTAGTTCGTTTAGTCGTAGTAAATCATTTAGTGTTATCTAGGATTGTTTGTGTTGCTTGTTTTGTTGTTTGATGTTTAGCTTAAAGTGTATAGATTTCTATGTATATCGCCTCATATTTTACTTTTGTTTCGTGAGTTTTAGATGTTAAATGTGATGATTTATACTAATTTGAAGTGTTTTTATGTTTAGGAATGATTCAGGATCAATTGGGGGCGAAGCGTGCGAAATTAGAGCCAAAACGGATGAAACCGGGATATTTCGAGTTTGGGCGCCACAGAGAGGGCTGGGCGCCACCTGTGGTGATGGAGGCAGAAAGGTTATGAAGGGCAGCGCCCTGGTGGGCTCCCGGCGCTAGCCAGGGCGCCAGTGATGTGGGTTTTTCCTGTTTTGCCTAGGACATGGTTATTTCGGCCCTAACCCTACCCAACACGTATAAAAGCAAGTCTAAGCTTATTTTTGATGCATTCATGCCACTTTGAAGAGAATATACACACGGGATCATTAAGAAGCGAAGGATTATCAGTTTTCTTCATCTTTTTCTAGTATTTACAATTAATTCAACACTTATGCAATTGTTTGGTTTTAGCATGAGTGGCTAAACACTCATTGTTCTGGGGTTGTGGTTTAGCCATAAATATTGTTATTCGACATTAACTTAACCTTGATTATAGTTCACTCAATATATGGTTATTTCTTCAATTCTGTGTTTAATTGCTTAATTATCTGGCCAACAGTTAGGTTCTATATACTATCTATGTTATGCTTGGGAAAGTCGTATATAGATTAGAGAAGAATTGAAGAGAGCGCGATCTTAACCCTTCAGGGGAGCGGATTTGTGGTTAGGATAGGAATATACCTAGTCACCGTGCTTAATTAAACATCGTAATCTTAGTGCGTTCTAATAGATTAATTTCATAGGAATATAGGCGTTAATCTATTGAGAATAGGCGAGTAGTGCTTCGGGAGAAGGATATGAGAGCATTTATCGATTATTTAGCAACCATGAGTGAATTATATGAAATGGAGAGTTAATTAGAACACAATACGAATGGTGAATCGATCACAACCCTGGAATATTTGTCTCTATTGAATACACAACAATCAACTCGTTACTTGATAATTAGTTATTTCTTAGAATCGTAGTATAAAATAGTTACATTCCTGGATTTTCATTGGCTTGATTGAATAATAATTATAGTGAATTAGTGAGTAGTTTATACAAGTATATGTGGGTTCGACATTTGATTTATCATTATATTACTTGTACGACCACGTATATTTGCGTGTGCGTTTGGGACCAACAAGTTTTTGGCGCCATTGTCGGGGACTTGAATATAGACTACTTTCTAGTTTTTGCTTTAATTGTTTATTTCATCAAGTCTAAAGTTACGTGATTTTTGCTCTAATCTCAGGAACCTCGATTGAATGCGTAGGGTCAGAAGCCAGGACACACTTGACGGCTTTGACCCCGAACCTGAGAGAACATTTCATAGGAGGTTGAGGGAAGCAAGGGATACATACAATATTCAGGACCTCATTCAATTTCATGTGAACATGGCAGAGGAACAACACATGGTTGTTTAGGAGGTAGCAATGCCCAGTATTGCTAATGTTACCTCCAGCATCGTGAAGCCCAGAATCACTGGGCACTTTGAGCTGAAACAGAGCATGATCCAACTACTTCATGCAAACGGGCAGTTTTTGGGTCTTCCACACGAGGATCCACAGCAGCACATTCTGAACTTCTTGGAGATTAGTGATACTTATATCACTAACAGGGTCACGCCAGATTATGTGAGGCTCACACTCTTCCCATTCTCTCTGTTGGGCGAAGCAAAGCGATGGCTAAAGGCAGAACCAACTAATTCCATTACAATATGGAACGATTTGGCGAGAAAATTTCTGACAAGGTTCTTCCCTTCAGGAAAGACTGCAAAGATAAGAAGTGAGATAGTCTTCTTTAAACAGAAAACAGGCGAATCTTTATATTCAGCATGGGAAAGGTTCAAGGGGCTACTCAGAGACTGTCCTCATACAATCAGACAAACGAGGTGTTAGTTAACACTTTCATTAAGGGGCTCCATCCTCAAACAAAAATTGTGGTAGATGCAGCAGCTGGAGGTCAGGTATTGGAGAAGAATTATGATGAAATATTTGCATTATTGAATAAATTCTCCAAAAGCAATCTAGACTGACAAGGTGAGATAGGAAGGAATGTGGTTCAAAAGTCACTAGGGGTTCTTGAATTAGATGTTGTATCAGCATTTTTAGCTCAGATCTCTACATTGACTAACCAAGTCAATCAGATGACCCTGATCATTAACAAGCAACAATCTCAACCAGCACAACAAACACAGCTAGTGCAACCAGTGCAAAATATTCAGGTATTTTGTGAAGTCTATGAAGAGGGTCACTCGAGTGATTTATGCCTAGTTAATCCAGAGTCTGTCTGCTTTGTGGGTAATGCGAATATGGGTCAAGAAAATCAATATGGGAACACTTATAACCCCAACTGGAGAAACCACTCAAACTTCTCTTGGGGTGGAAATCAAGGCACTCAGAATCATTACAGGCCTCCAGCACCTCAATAACAGTACAAACCACCCCAGGCTGAACAATCAGCAAGCCTTGAGGAGATTATGAAGAGAATGATGAATGACCAACTTGTTTTCAATCAGAAAATGATGGTTGATCACCAGGCCCAGACAGTAGCAATGAGAAATTTGGAATGTCAAGTGGGGCAACTCTCCAGTTCCCAAAATACCCTACCAACGGGGGCTCTCCTAAGTGACACTGAAGCTAATCCTAAAGCATCTGTTAATGTTGTATCTTTGAGGAATGGGAGACAATTGGAAGAAATTCAGTCCAAGAAGAGAAAGCAGGTAACTTTTAATGAGAAACCAGCCACTATTGAATCAACATCAGACAATCCAAAAGAATCGGAAAAGCTAGCTGAAGAGGCGGTGGGTGAGCAACTCCCACCATTGGTTGCAAGGCCACCCCCTCCATTCTCTCAAAGGTTGCAAAAGATGAAAGATAATGCCGCATACAAAAAGTTCCTTGACCTCTTGAAGCAGGTACAAATTAATATTCCACTGGTAGATATTTGCAGGAGGTACCCAAATATGCTAAATACATCAAAGACATTATGGCCAATAAAATAAGGATGACTGAGTTTAAGACCGTGGCGCTCACTGAGGAAGTTAGCTCAAGAATTCAAAGCAAGCTACCTCAGAAATTAAAGGATCCGGGTAGTTTTACTATCCAAATCTCAATTAGTAAGCATGCAGTCGGGCGAGCCTTGTGCGATCTTGGGGCAAGCATTAATTTGATGCTGCTATCTGTGTTCAGGCATTTGGGGTTGGGTGAGCCACACCCAACAACAGTGATTTTACAATTGGCTAATCGCTCCCTTGCTCATCCTGAGGGAGTAATTGAAGATGTGCTGGTTCAGGTGGGATCTTTCATATTCCCAAATGATTTCATTATCTTGGACTATGAGCTTGATCAGGAAGTCCTATTTATTTTGGGGCGTCCCTTCTTAGCTACGGGTCGAGCTATCATTGATGTGTGTGAAGGGAAGATGACGATGCGAGTTGGTGATCGAGTGAAGGTGTTTAATGTATACAAGGCACTCAAATTACCCGTCCACTATGAAGAACTATCCATGATTACTGTGGTTGAAAGAAAATTGGCATCAATGGTTCCCTACATGAGTCCTGTTGACCCTCTTGAGTAAGTGTTGGTTGGGGATGAAGAAGATAGTGAAGATGAAACAAGGGGAGACATTGAGAAAGTTCTTGAAATATCCTGCAGTTACCTCCACGGGCTAGGAAAATTTGAGAAGTTGAACAAGCCTGTTACTCTGACCCCTCCTAAGCCATTTATTGAAGAAGCTCCAAAGCTGGAACTTAAACCTCTTCCAGCACATTTACGATATGCTTATTTTGGGAACTCTGAGACATTGCCCGTGATCATCTCGTCCAGCCTGACCAATACACAAGAAGAGAAATTGCTCAGAGTACTTTGTGAGCATAAAAAGGCGATTGGGTGGACCATTGCAGATATTAAGGGAATCAGCCCATCGTTTTGCATGCATAAAATCTTTTTGGAAGATGGACACCGCCCGAGTGTTGAGCAGCAAAGGAGGTTAAATCCCATCATGAAAGAAGTAGTGAAGAAAGAAGTCATAAAATTGCTGGATGCATGTATCATTTTTCCTATTTCTGACAGCAACTGGGTGAGCCCGGTTCAATGTGTGCCCAAAAAGGGAGGGATGACTGTGATTGAGAATGAGAAAAATGAGCTGATTCCTACCCGTACTGTTACGGGTTGGAGAGTTTGCATTGATTATCGAAGGCTGAACAAAGCAACTCGCAAGGATCACTTTTCACTCCCCTTCATTGATCAAATGTTGGACAGATTAGCAGGGCATGAATATTATTGCTTTCTTGATGGGTATTCAGGTTACAATCAAATTGTCATATGCCCAGAGGATCAGGAGAAGACCACGTTTACTTGTCCTTATGGCACCTTCGCCTTCAAGAGAATGTCATTTGGTCTTTGTAATGCACCAGCCACTTTCCAGAGATGCATGATGGCTATTTTCACTGATATGGTGGAAAAATTCGTGGAGGTGTTCATGGATGACTTCTTAGTCTTTGGGTAATCTTATGATGATTGTTTGAAAAATCTAAGCATGGTGTTGGCCCGTTGTGAAGAAACGAATCTGGTTTTAAATTGGGAGAAGTGTCACTTTATGGGGCAAGAAGGCATCATTTTGGGTCATAGAGTATCTAGGAGTGGCATCGAAGTTGATAAGGCAAAAGTGGAGGCAGTTGAAAAAATACCCCCACCAATTTCGATGAAGGGCGTCCGGAGTTTCTTAGGACACGCAGGATTTTATAGGCGCTTTATTAAAGATTTTTCTAAAATTACTACTCCTTTGTGCAGGTTGCTGGAAAAAGATGTCAAGTTCAATTTTGATGAAGCCTTCCTGAAGGCATTTAAGGAGCTCAAAAAGAAATTGGTAGTTGCCCCCATAATTGTTGCACCTGACTGGTCCGTACCATTTGAACTTATGTGTGATGCAAGTGACAATGCAATTGGGGCAGTGCTAGGCCAAAGGAAAGACAAGGTGTTTTATTCCATTTACTATGCGAGTAAGACCCTTGATGATGCACAATATAATTACACCATCACTGAGAAGGAGTCGCTAGCTGTGGTGTGGGCCTTTGAAAAAATTTGGGCATATTTGGTGGGAACAAAAATCATAGTCCACACAGATCACGCATCAATCAGGTGTTTATTTACAAAGAAAGAATCTAAAGCTAGATTGATGCGCTGGGTTTTATTGTTGCAGGAATTTGATGTGGAGATAAGAGACCGAAAGGGCACTGAAAACCAAGTAGTTGACCATCTATCGAGGCTGGAAAATCATGCCATGTGGAGGAGGGTGGAGATATTAAAGAAGTTTTTCCTGATGAGTAATTTTTTGCTATAACCCAAGACCCTCCTCCATGGTATGCTGATTATGTGAATTATCTGGTGAGTGGGGTACTTCCTTCGGAAATTGAATCTGAGGCAAGGAAGAGATTCTTACGCGATGTGAAGTTTTACTACTGGGATGAGCCCTATTTGTACAAACAATGTGGTGATCAGTTAATGAGGAAATGTATTCCTAATAAAGAGGTGGAACTTGTGTTGTATGATTGTCATGCATCACCTTATGGGGACCATCATGGTGGCGATAGAACAACGGAGAAAGTGCTACAATCTGGGTTCTTTTGACCAACTCTATTCAAAGACGCCCACGCATTTGTTAAAAAGTGTGACTAGTGCCAGGGAACAGGAGCGATCACAAGGAAGCACGAGATGCCCTTGAATAATATCTTGGAGGTTGAGATTTTTTATGTATGGGGGATAGATTTCATGGGCCCATTCCCATCGTCCAGGGGAAATATGTACATTTTGCTGGCAGTTGACTACGTGTCGAAATGGGTGGAGGCAATTGCATTGCCGACGAATGATGCCATGGTTGTCGTTGCGCTTGTGAAGAAGAATATATTCTCAAGATTTGGTACTCCACGTGCCTTGATTAGTGATGAAGGAACCCACTTTTGCAATCGGTTATTGAATAACCTTTTAGCTAAATATGGAGTCCGTCATCGAGTTGCAACAACATATCACCCTCGAACAAGTGGACAAACAGAGGTATCCAACAGAGAAATAAAGTAAATATTAGAGAAAACGGTGAGTGTGAACATGAAAGATTGGGTTGCAAAGTTAGATGATGCCTTATGGGCATATAGAACAACTTACAAAACACTAATTGGGGCATCACCGTACAAGCTGGTTTATGGGAAGGCCTGTCACTTGCCCGTTGAGCTTGAACATAAAGCATATTGGGCCATCAAGAAGCTAAACATGAACCTTGAATCCGCAGGTGAGAAAAGATTGCTGCAGTTGGATGAATTAGATGAGTTCAGGTTGCACTCGTATGAAAATGCCAAACTTTACAAAGAAAAGACCAAGAGAGGGCATGACAAGCATATTAAGCCGCGTCAATTTGAGCCAGGCCAACATGTATTATTATTCAATTCTAGGCTGAGATTGTTTCCAGGAAATCTGAAATCGAGATGGTCAGGCCCATTTGAGGTAGTGAAAGTCACTCCATATGGTGCACTTGAGTTGCGAGCTATACATGGTGAAAGAAAATTTTTGGTGAATGGACATAGAGTCAAACACTATTGGGGTGGTACCATAAATCGTGAGAAGACCAAGGTCGTGCTCGCTGATTAGTGAGGCGAGATTCTGCGTCGTGCTGCGACGTTAAATCAGGCGCTTGTTGGGAGACAACCCAATTTTTAATCGCTTTCAGAATTTACTTCTTATTTTTTTTTTAGTAAGAATAGATAGATTTTGCATTTTTTTCTTCTTGTAGGCTAAGAATTGGTAGATACAATAGCATAGGACATGTTATTGAGTATTAAAAAAAGCTAGGGGGATCGGGTGTTCTATTTTTTTTTTAAAAATTATTTTTTAATGCCCCCCAGCGCCCTGGTCAGTGCCAGGCACCGCTGGAAGCAGTAACTATTACACCCCCCCAGCGCTGGGCGCTGGCTGAGGGGGGCCCATTTTAATTTTTTTTTTCTTGTTCTTTGCATTATTATTTTCTAATTACCCATACCCATTAAACCCAACCCAATTACCCACCCACACTAACATTATAACTCATCTTCTACCCAAATACCCACACCCAAAGAAAGAAAAAAACACTCCCTTCCTTCCTCTCTCTCTCTCTACCCGCGAGAATCCCCTCCCCCCTCACCTAGATTTTTTTTAATTTTCATCTTGTTTTTCTTTCTTCAATCTCCAGGTATGTTTTTATTCTTCTTCTTCTTCTTCTTCTTTTATGTTTTTAGTGTAGTATCAATGGTAATTCCCACCCCCCATGAGCCCTAACTCCCAATTTTTCTCTTTATGAAATTGTAAGACTATTTTGGTGGTTGGTTTGGTGTTTTTGACGTTGTGGTGATGATTTTATGGTTGGAGTAGTAAACTTAAAGTCCGTCTACTCTATTTAAAAATTGGGATGGCCATTCTCTTCCACCATTGTTGAAATCTAGAGCTCCCAATTTATGCCCACGAGGTGTTTGTGAATATGCTTGAATGAAGTTCTAGGTACACCGGTGAAGTCTTGAGTAACCGAGTGTCTTGTAATTGAACTTGGGATAAGTGTGAGGTGAGTAGGAATCTGATACATGTTAAAGGTTTGAGCTTGAAATTCAAAATCATGTTTTTACACCATGTATATTATGTATTATATGTGTTAACTTGTTGTAGAAAGTAGTGATGTAGTGTAGTTTTGTAGTGTATAAAAGGAAGTGCAACATGTTATTGCCACGATTAATGTGAATTCATGTAGCCATAATCAAATATTTTTTTTGAATAACTTGGGGAAGTCTTGATTACCCATAGCTTTAGGAGGCAACACTTGCACTTTATCGCATAAAAATAATAAAATCATGAAAGGAAGTGTTAATTACACCTTTGGTTTTAAGTGTGCGGTCCTTCTAGGACTGTCACCACAACCTTGGGTACAATGTTTATCAAGTCTCATGTACTTGTTTTCATGGTGTTGCAGGATTCCACATGGCTCGTGATAGTGCAAATAAGGGCAAAGGCATTGGCAAATCCTCCTCCACCTCTCCGGCCACTAAGAAAAGAAAGCAAGGAGATGGCCCCTCCCGCCTAGCCAAAGGAAAGCAATTGGCCGAAAGCTCACACCCTGCACCTTTAAGACCCCGACCCCGGTTGGATTTGGTAGATGATGCGGCGGTTGCATGGCACAGGGACTTTGTGCCAAAGGGACGTTATATCTCCGAGGTAGGGATCAACACTAAAGCCTTGGAGCGGAACTTTCCTGAGGTAATGAGCCAACTCCGTGCAAGGCACATGGAGAAGCTATTGACATGCCCCGACAAGGCAAATTTGAGTATGATCCGGGAAATTTATGCCAATTGGCACGACGGGCATGCTACTTCAAGTGTACGGGGTATTGAGATCAAAATGCACCGGACAGACATCTGCAAATACTTGGGGGTTGAAGATGTTGACCCAACGAGGCTTAAAAAATTTGTCAAGAGCCCCAAATACAAATTGATCTGTCACAATTTGTATGGTGTTGACTCGACTGCCAAATGGATCAAACAGTACGGCACTCTTCACCTTCATATGGTCTGGTCATACTTTAACAAGACTGCCAAGGTGTGGCAAAATTTTGTACAAGCACGCCTCATGCCTGCCGAGCATATCAGTGACTACACTCGTGCTCGGGTGTGTGTCATTTATTTTTTGATGACAGGCTGACCCATAAATGTGGGTGACTTGATATTGGGTGAGATGGCACATACGAGGTTTGGGCGGCAGATCAAGCGGTTTTTCTTTAGAAACTTGCTCACTAAGTATATGCTAGACCTTGGGGTGCTTGAGTACCCAGGGTATGATGAAGTGGTGGAGACTTCACCCGGGCTTATGGACATTACTATACTACTGGAGCCAACATCCAAGCTCACGCCAGCTGCACGCTATGAAATGGACGAAAGCTTCAGCATGTACATTTATAAAACTATGAACTTTTTGATGTGTAAAGCAGGTGCTATGGATGTGGAGCGTATGGAGTTGCGCAGTGAGTTATCCAGTTCTGCCAAAGAAATGTTGGGGATTGCACCTGGCAGCCCTATTCATTCTTCTGAGGATGTGAACACCGTACGCGGCTCTGACACAGAAGATGAGGAGGGTGAAGAGGTTATTGGACCCCGTGTCGTAGTTCCTCTAGGCCCTGATGATGATGAGCCTGCAGCTGCTGCTCTGGAGACTTCCGATTGACAGGGAGCATTTCTTTTCACCCTACTGTGTTTTGTTAATTTTCATATGCATCGGGACTATGCATGCTTTAAGTGTGGGGTGGGAAGTATGCTACTTGTGATGTTGTTGTATAATTGTATAGTTAGAATTTATTTTTAGCATTAATTATGTTCTGTTTTAGTAGTTAGTCGCATTTTCAGTATTTTTCGTTTTAGTTAATTGTTAATTTTAGTTAGTTCAAAAAAAAGAAAAATAAAAAAAAACAAAAAAAATATAGAAAAAACTCGAACGTTTCCCGACGATGGATCTGTTGGACAATTTCCTTGAGGGATAAAGTCCGATTTAAAAACACCAAAAAGATTTTTTTTAATTTTTTTTTCTTAGGATAGGTAGGTAGTATCCCTTGGTTTTTCTTTGGGCGCCGGTTCTTTTTCAAGGGTGTAGCTTGAATCGGGTACTTAAATTTTTTTTTTTTTAGTAGTTAGGAAGAAACTGAGTAACTTTGAGATACCTATTGATATGTTTGGTGCCGACATATTAGGTTATGACATACATTCTGCTTTCCCTTGTATTTGGTTGGACATGTGATGCCTGAGTAAAAATAAATAGCCTATGTTGTGACGCCTTAGCTCAGTTGTTTGACTTATATGCTACATAGTATAATATTGCTTAATTCTCTCAATTTTGTGTGCTTGTTTGACTTGAGAGTTGAATAAAACCGTTGTGATTGAGTCATGTGCAGTGTGTGAGTGAGGTTTAGTAATTTTCTATGCTATCCTGTACTTGCCCTGTGTGTTAATCGAAGCGAAATTGTAGGTTATGCTAGTCTAGGAGATGACGTAGGCATTTTCTTGCTTGATCATGGATGTGCTTGTCACATAAGAATTAAAAATTTCCATTGTAGCCCCTTTGAGCCTTTAAACCTTTTCTTTGGTACCCACATTACAAGCCGTATCCCTATTTGTTCTTAAATTGATATTTTTGCACCTTTACCTCCTAAGGCACTTAGTCGCTAAAAGAAGTAAGGTGAGACAAGGGGGAATAGTTTTTGAGTGGAGCCGTGGAAAGGCCTGTTAGTGCACTAAATTTTTTTTCAAAAGTCACTAGCCATTGAATCTTCATGTATGGAGTGTGTGTAGGAAAGAAAAAAAAATGATAGTAAAAGTATGTACAAAAAGATACACATCTCCAATTTTTATTAATTTGTGCTAGTGAAAATATAGAAATGCTTAATTGAAAAAGGGCTATGTTGAATATGAATTGTGGCAATGCCAAAATGGACGAAATCGGGATTTTTCGAGTTTGGGCGCCACAGGCAGGGCTGGGTGCCACCTGTGGCGCTGGAGGCAGAAAGGTTACGAAGGGCAGCGCCCTGGTGGGCGCCCGACTTTAGCCAGGGCGCCGGTGACGTGGGTTTTTCCTGTTTTGGTTATTTCGGCCCTAACCCTACCCAATACGTATAAAAGCAAGTCTAAGCTTATTTTTGAAGCATTCATGACACTTTGAAGAGAATATACACACGGGGATCATTAGGAAGCGAAGGATTATCAGTTTTCTTCATTTTTCTCTAGTATTTACAATTAATTCAACACTTATGCAATTGTTTGATTTTAGCATGAGTGGCTAAACACCCATTGTTCTGGGGTTGTGGTTTAGCCATGAATATTGTTATTCGACATTAACTTAACCTTGATTATAGTTCACTCAATATATGGTTGTTTCTTCAATTATGTGTTTAATTGCTTAATTGTCTGGCTAGCAGTTAGGTTCTATATATTATATGTGTTATGCTTGGGAAAGCCGTATATAGATTAGAGAAGAACTGAAGAGAGCGCGATATTAACCCTTCAGGGGAGCGGATTTATGGTTAGGATAGGAATATACCTAGTCACCGTGCTTAATTAAATATCATAATCTTAGTGTGTTCTAATAGATTAATTTCATAGGAATATAGGCGTTAATCTATTGAGAATAGGCGAGTAGTGCTTCGGGAGAAGGCTATGAGAGCATTTTATCGATTAATTAGCAACCATGAGTGAATTATATGAAAGGGAGAGTTAATTAGAACACAATACGAATGGTGAATCGATCACAACCCTGGAATATTTGTCTCTATTGAATACACAACAATCAACTCGTTACTTGATAATTAGTTATTTCTTAGAATCGTAGTATAAAATAGTTACATTCCTGGATTTTCATTTTGGCTTGATTGAATAATAATTATATTGAATTAGTGAGTAGTTTATACAAGTCTCTATGGGTTCGACATTCGATTTATTATTATATTACTTGTACGACCACGTATACTTGCGTGTGCGTTTGGGACCAACATTGTTCAAACTTTTTCATCGTCTGTTTAATGCAATTCTCTGTTTCTTGTTACTTCCTGTCCGCTTTGTTTAGTTCTCTTTCTCTTTTTATAATTTTTTTCATGCTGACTCTAGTGACATGACATGCACGCGTAATTCTCAGTCTGGTATTAAAAGTTAGTCTAATCATGAAACAACGAAATAAGTTTTGAAGATGACATGGAAATTTGAGGGGAATAAGTAAAGATTTGAACATTTGAGATCATTTAAAGCCCGAACTGTGTGAAATTGGGGTAGATAATTTGGGAAGTTAATAGGATGACAAGAATTTGTTACAGGAGAGTGCATCCCGGACAATTTGAAACGAGAAACTTTGAGTTCAAGTGCATCTCAATTTACAACATAAAGCCAAGAGAGTTTGCTCCAAACTGACGGAGCACATCCTATTGTGAAGAAGAAATCACCCAACAAGAGTTATGTACTTGACAAGGCACTAAAAAGGGGTAGAAGGCATATATGAGATATCAATGCCGAAGCTGCAAAAGAAATATCGTGCATGGTCTCCAGTTTTCATCCTCAAGTTGCATGTGTTGTACTTGGCATTTTCAGAGATTGGGAGACTCTCTTTCAGCTACCCAAATACTTTATACCCTTTGGTATCATTTTTGAGCCTTTGTTGATTTCTTTGACCTTCCTTCTTTTGAAATCAAGTTATAGTCATTAAAAAAAAATTCATGTCCCCGTAGGTTTGCTTTAGAAAGTTCATTCCAAAAGGAAAATTCAAAAAGAAAAAAAAAAGAAAAAGAAAAAAGAAGGAAAAAAAGAAAGAAAAATAGCAACAAAAAGTATTCTTTTGAACTAAGTTCGACCTGATTTTTGTGTCAACAAGACATGTAGGCATCCTTAAGGTTCGGTCGCACCAAGTCAAAATTTCTAAAGTTCCTCACTTCAAAAGAAACTGTCAGAAGTTTTGTTTTCTGTAAAAGACGGTTCAAAAAGTTGTAAAGTTATACCTTATTTTGTCTTAGCTTGAATTTGAGCCTTCATGTCTCTCTTTCTTTCTAACCATGTCCAAAAGCCACATTACATTCCAAAAAAGACCTCCCGATAATCTTTGAGAGTGTCGAGTTAGACATGCCAGGAACATGTGATATTTTTACCATGGTTAATGCCTTGTCATCTGCAGAATCAGAGGAAATAAGAAGAAAAGAGCAAAATGAGAGAGTCTTATCGGTGAAAACCTTCACAGGCACCATAAGGTGACAGTAAGTTGAGAGAAAGAATAAAATGAGAGAGTCTTGATGGTGAAAACCCTTCGGGCACTTGTTAGATGTTATCTATTTCCATTGTCCCCTTACTCTGTTCCTTTTGCTTTGTTCAAATCCTCTTTTTGAGTCTGTTTGGTCAAAACAAGTGAGATTCCTTACCCGAGAATGCCTAAAAGTGGTTCAAAAAGTAAAAATGCTCAAATATGTATTAAATTAGACAATTAGGAAAATTATTACAGTTGAGCGATCGTGCTTAAACTACGGAACCCGGGAATGCCTAACACCTTTTCTCGGGTTAACAGAATTCCTTACCCGGTCTTATGATTTTTGTAGACTTTAAATGGAGTCAAACTTACTCGATTTGGGATTTAAAATAAACGGGTGATTTAGGACACCCTAATAATTATCCCAAGTGGCTACTCTAATTAATTAAGTAATCTCATTTCGATTAATGTTACTTAAATTGGAAAACTCCCATGTTCCTTCGAAAAAAGATGTGTGACGGTGACTCCATACACTATATTTACCGGTGGGATTTTGCTACAAAAAATAATGAATAGTTACGACTTGTAATTATTTCAAAGTATTTCTGTTATATAAAAGAACCAAAGAAGTCGATCAAGGGTAAGAAAGTAATTTAGATAGTCTAATTAAAATAATGACTTTTATGGTGTTTGTTTCTTGTTGCATTCGAGTTAGCTCTAGAAGTATCTTTCTCATTCCAAAAATCAAACGCAAGAGTGTTGTTATTCCAACAATCTTCTCTTCGTGTTTTCAAGTGGTGTAGTCATCACAAGTAAGCTTTTCTTATTTTTTACCTAAATCTTCTTCTAATTCTCTTCAGTTTTTCCAAATTCATGGCCAATGTTATTTTTCCAGTTTTAGTGGCGCATGTCTTTTTTTCTTCCGGTTCTCTTCGATTTTCTCGATTTATGGTTTATTCTTGGAAGTTAATATGAGTTTTCAAGTTGGTAATTTGTTTAATATGTCAACAGCAAAAATATTTTAGAGAGTTTAATAAAGTAGTAAAAGTGACACAAAAAGTGATTGTATGTGCTTTGTCGTATAGAGGTAAAATATTGTTGCATTTAATATTTTTTGAATTGTTAAGTTGTATTGATTAAGTTTGACCGTTTATTACCCCTAACTTTGTAACTTTTTATCTGAACATGTTACTGCAATTTTTGTTATGATTACATATAAACTATTGACAAAATAAAGTTATTTATTGTCATTATTTTCAGGAACTCTAAATTATAGTTACAAGCACCGTCAACCTAAGAAGGTAAGTTTATGCTATTTTACTTAGCACAATCAATGCATAAACTATTACTTTATACGTAATTGACAAAAAACTATTACTTTGTATGTATCATTGGAATGAATGAAGTGTTCTTTGTGGCTGTTAAACAATTTATGCTCTTCACATTAGTAATACCATGATATAAGTTATGTAAATTATGTTTGCTTTGTCGTGTAAGCTTTGAATGAGGAATCATGTGGTTTTCATTATCTCTATATGGTATATGGTGTTAGATTTAAATAATCAATAAACAAAACTTCCTTATGAAAAGTTTGTGAGGCATAATATCTCTTTCACCTCAAGCAACATTAAGATCAAAGTATCAATTATGAGATGAAATTAGTACAATGTGAGGCATCTAGAACGGCTTCTCTTTGAATTTTCTATTGTCAACGATTCAAGTAGTATTTCATCGCCCTTTTAATGTCATAAGAGACTCATCTTCATTCTTCGAAGTGGTTATATATTACCACTTTTTATTCTCAATATAGCCTGTAACTCTATGTCTAATCGTGATTATGTGTACATTTGCCTAGGCTTCTGCCTCATTTCAATTGGTAATTAATTTAATTAGAATTTTTTTCCAGATAAGTAAGACCTTAAAATTACAATGCAATAACAGATACCAACTGTTAGGACCCAACTCTTTGTCATCGGGCGTTGGCGCGGCTGTGGCAATGATGGGGCGTGATGGCCTTGCCATTGGCCTATGCGCGGGCAAAACGATCATGCGGGCGACGGACAAGACATTGACATGAGGGCTGTTGTGGGCAAGTATTGGACAAGGTCTTGGCACGGGCGAGAATATATATATATATATATATATATATATATATATATATATATATATATATATATATATATATATATATATATATATATATGTATATATATATATACATATATATATATATATATATATGTATATATATATGCTTGGAAAGGGCTTGACAAAATAGTGTGGGCAATGTTAGGGCGGCATGGCACGGCATGCGCGCCAAAATCAGTAGGCAATGGCACTATGGGTTGTGGGAGCTAAGTGCGGGCTAAGTTAAGGCAAGACGGAAATGCGGGTTGATGGCGAAGGCTTTAAATAGCCAAGTCAAGGCTATGTGAATGAAAATACAAGCAATGACACGAGGGAAATGAGCATTGACATGGGCAAGGCAGAAAACTAGGCCAAGGTAGTGTGCAGGCGGCAGCGGCGTCGGACGTGTGCGGCAAAGTCATAGCGGTAGATTGCGGGCAAGAAATTGGTGCGGAGCAATGTCAAGATTAGCTAAAGCTTGGCACAAATCAAGCTTGGGCGTGGAGNTTACATTTCAACTCCCCTTGTCCCCATGATCTCCCATGATCTCCCATGAACTGATTATGCTTGTATCCATGATCCCATTTCGTGTATAATGGCCTAAGTAGTTGGGGATGTCAATTACAAGTTAGGACCAGATTTAAACTTAGCCCGACAAGTGGCAAAAGCTGTCGACGACAAGTGTCAATGTGCTGTCAAGTCCTAAGGGCCGCCTATGTTCTATAAATAGGGCCTTATGGACTTAGTCAGAGGTGTGTGGGTAATTTCGTGTGAAATTACAAGTGAGAAACAAGAGTGAAACGTGAGGGTTTCAAGGTGTTTCAAAAGGGACTAAGGCTAGGCTTGGGCAGGTCTTAGTGTTGGCCAAGAACGACTTGTGTTCTTCGTCAAGAGTGGGTTGTGATCGACTTGTGATCATAGAAAGTGAGGGTGTCCTTTGTATTTTTTTGAAATTAATTCAAAAGTTGGGTTTTCCCGTATTTGATTGTGTTCCTTATTGTTTGCTGCCTAAAAATCGTCAAGGCCAAACTTGCTGAAATTTGGCTAAGTGTGGGAAAGGCTGAGTCAAGCGCACGACTTAACTGCCGCACGAGTGTGGTTCGGACTGACTAAAATCACCCATGTGACACCAACTATTGTTAATCTGCTTGAATACAACCTCCAATAACCGAAAATTGGATAATCGCATAAGAGAAATAAGGCAACCTCCACTTCTTTCCTGGACATATTGATGTATTCCTCTGTCGCCTTTATAAGTATATAAGGCAACGCTATTAGTAGTAGATTCTGGTAAAAATTTATTTATAGACTAAGAAGTGTCAATGACAAGGACCCAATAATCTTAGCATTTGAAATAAGTTCACTTAATAATTTTTTGTTTTGTTTATGTTTTAAGGGCAGACTATTTTTTTGGTCCCTTTTCAGTTTACCACGCTTAAACTAGATCTTATACTTTTCATTTATCTTGTGTAATTTGTAAGAACTTACTCAGCACTTAAACATATCTAAATTAGAGCTCTACCCCGTTTATAGAAGTTTTATCCTCCCTAGACAGCATATAAAGTCGGGAGTGTTTGTTGTGCTACCTTGTAGGAATTTTGATATGCTTTAATTATATTGATCCGATTAGCAGTTCGAAAACTGAAGGTTTATATCGTTCAAACAGAACAAATGTAAGAGTTGCATTTTGTTTTGTTGTGGAGTTTTTGTGGTATCAACATAGTGTTAGTAAGATACTGAAGGAAGATCATGATTCAACTTATCATGACATTGACAGATTAATTTGTAAGAATGAGAATCTTTTAAGTTTAAGATTTCGCCATCCAATTGCTCTATGAATTCCCTTCTATGTCCGAAGCTTCAGATAGAAATAAGTTCTTTTTTCATCAAATTAATTTCCTTCTACTAGAAGATCTTCAGTGCAGGATTTTTTTTTAATTCCCTTCTTTTAAATTATCTGGTGTTTCTACTGTTTAACTAGCAATGATATTTTATTTGATTGCATTAAAAAAGTGAATTTCGTGATATTTCACGGAATTAACGGGAAATGTTGCTATCATTAAGTGAACATTTGATTTCTCTAAGAAAAATAACAATGAGTTGCTTCATATTGTAACGTGCAGTCAGTTGCGGACCCAAGTGGTGACTTGAACCCGCTTCACCAAAAATAATACTATATATATGTATAAATTAGGATTAAAACTGTGTAAATTTTGTAATTAATATTTATTTGAACCCACTTGACAAATACTACTTTACTACTAAAGTTATACACTTCTAAGATTGAACCCGCTTGCACAAAATCCGGGATCTGTCACTGCATACAGTAGGGCCCGCGCTTGCGTCATCTAGTATTTATACATGTTAAATTAAGTATATAAGTTAGTTACACCACGTAATAATAATATACCTAGTTTTCAGATATTTCTAGTGCATATAATTAATTTTGGTGAATTGGCTAAATGTGTAACTTGCCGAAACAAATAATGTACTCGTAATTAACTAATAAACGGGCTTAAGATAAATGGACCAAGTCTTCTTGCCCATGTCAAAAGCCCACAATTTTCCTCCCAAAAACCCTACCTTCACTGACCCTATTGTATATAAATAGGACCACGAAGCTGCAGGTCTTAATAGATCTTCACAGTGAATTCTTCTCCGCCGTAGCGTAGGGTTTCTCCGCCTTCTGTCTCCGCCGCCTCCAACCAACTGCACGCTCTTCAGGAATGGTGATACTCTTTATATCTGTCTTCTTTGCTTGTTTTAGTTACGATTTAGAAAGCTTCTTTATCTGGTTGGCAAGAAATTATCCATTTTTGACCAACTCGTTCCCTAGAAGCTATAGTGTGTGTGTTGCTCCTTTTTATATTTCTCCTTCATTAACCCCTTTTTTTCATTTGTGTTTGGAGTACACTGGGGCAGCTACAATTATTTATTTTTTAATACAAAACTTGTTGATAGGGGTGAACAACTATGATGAGCCATTATACAGACACAGACCTGTAATGATTTGCGAAAATGATCGCAATTTATGAACATCTAAGGGACTGAGTTTGTTCACCTTCTTCTAATTACTCCATATCTTTTGATTATATACTGCCATTTAAGATTAATTGTATTTTGAAATGTTTTAATGAATGCGAATGTGTGGAACAACGATGACGAGCTACTTATACAGACACAGACCTGTAATGATTTGCGAAAATGATCGCAATTTATGAACATCTAAGGGACTGAGTTTGTTCACCTTCTTCTAATTACTCCATATCTTTTGATTATATACTGCCATTTAAGATTAATTGTATTTTGAAATGTTTTAATGAATGCGAATGTGTGGAACAACGATGACGAGCTACTTATACAGACACAGACCTGTAATGATTTGCGAAAATGATCGCAATTTATGAACATCTAAGGGACTGAGTTATTCCACTCAATTCCAATTTTTTCCAATAGTTTGTTTATGTTTTCAATTTAAACTATGCTTTGCTTATCTATTAATCTACTGGGTCACGCATTGTTGTGGCACTTTTACAAGCGAAGCTAAATAGAATGTTCCTCTCGCTATCCTTTGCTCCATTTATGGTGTATTTGGACGTTGGGGTACTACATTGTTTATGTTCATTTATCTAAACTATGTCTTCATCTATTGCCATGTTAATTTATAGATGTGAATTAGATATTTATCAACTAACTGTGTTTGTAAGAATAATATTTTTCAAATAATATGAGATTTAAGATGAATGTTAAATCCTACTTGATTAAGCTTATGGTTGTGTTTTGTGGCTATTATCTTACTTTTGAGATGAGTGTACCTGTATTTTTGGCTTTCTGCTATTTAACTATGAAATTTAGAATGTTTTCGCTGGCGTTGTATAAGTATAATGCTTCGCTATCTGGTTGGCAAAATTCAATTGTTTTTGACCGACTCGTTCCCTTGAAGCAAAAGTGATCGTGATGCTCTGTATTTATATCTTTCCAAATACGCTTTTCCGTTTGTGCTTGGAGAATACTGGGCATCTACATATTCTTATAATTTTATATATGGAAATTTTTAAATAATTTTAGTGGGTTCAAAATAGAAAAAAATCAAAAGACTTTGGCCAGGTGAGAATTGAACTAATGATCTTTTTGTTATAACATCTGTAGCCAGAGCAAACAAGAATGCGCTGAGAGTCTATCCCTAATGGAAGTAGTTTGCTTCGACATTTATTCAAATTAGTATTTAACCTATAAATGCTATGAATATTCTATGTGAGATTGGTCCATGGCTATAAATTTTTTTCTTTGATCAATAATTTGCTTAAATATTTATATGTATTTTAAAATATTATCCAAAAAATAATTACGAGATTATTAAATAATATCAAGAGAGAGAGAAAAGTGATTGACCAAAGTCATACTAATGTTATGGCAAATATTAAGTGCAAATGTATGATTTTTTATCATTTGATGAAAAAAGATTGTATAAATTATACCAATAATTAAATACTTATTTTATGCTATGAGCTAATTTTAATAATTTAAATCCCCAAAACAAAATTATTTCTATTTATGATTGAAAAATATATTTAAGTATTTGAATTGGTTCTTTTTTTCCGGATGTGAATTAACTAACTAGAAAAATAAGTTTGCTTTGTCTTTTATTCAAATCGGTATTTAACCTATAAATGCTATGAATATTCTATGTGAGATTGGTCCATTGGTTATTAATTTTATTCTTTCATCAATAATTTGTTTAAATATTTATATAGATTTTAAATAGTATTAAAAAACAATTACAATAATGTTAAATAATATCAAGAGGGAGAGAGTGAAAAGTGATTGCGAATGTTACGGCAAAAATTAAGTTCAAATATTTTTTTTATCATTTGACGAATGAATTTTTATAAATATATAGTTATAATTAAATATTTGTTTTATGCTATGAGCTAATATTAATAATTTAATTTTTGACAAAAAAATTTGGATAAATGTATAGTTATAATTAAATATTATTTTTTATTATGATCTAATATTAATAATTTAATTTTTGAGAAATGAATTATTTCTAATTGAAAATATAATTAAGTATTGGGATTGACCTATTTTTCCGGATTTAATCCAATTTCATTCCTTTCCAAATTTATCATATAGGTAAAGTTATTTTTCAGTTTACACAAATCTTAGTACATAAATTATTTTTCAAAGAAGAGCAACGGCGATATTATAAATAAAAAATATAATTAACTATAGTATTAAGAGTAAAATTGGTTAAATGCAAACTTTAAGAAATAAAGATGAAATAGTAAAAGCCAGAGATGTGATATATTGTAAGATATCTATAAATCAAAGTATAAGATAAGTATAATTACCAAATAATGTAAAACTTATTTATCTAATTCATCATTGTCACGACTCCAAATCTTCTATTCATATCATTACTAGAATGAGAATCCATAAAGGTTTTGTTTAGTCCTTTTTTAAAAACAAATAAAGCTACGCTAAATGATAAATACAACTCTAAAATTCCGGAGTCACTGGTCATGAACATCTAACAAAGATATACATGAACATAAGCTTTATAATAATGAGAGGGAGAAAGAAGGGCTATCTTCGAGAAATACTTGAGGTAGGTAACAACTCACTCTTGCATGACACTTGAATCTGCACACAGGGTGCATGAAGTAATACGAATACGCCAACTCAGTAGTAATGAAAGTAAATAATGTCTAAGAACTACAAAACACTTAAACAAGTCATCAATTCACGTTAAATACAATTCTTCTTTCAGAATCACAGGTACAATAATTTGAAAGACTTGAAAGTCGATTTCAGTAAAATTCCTTTGTATATGTACCTTTCCAAAATTTTCATAAAAATTAAAATAATTCAGTATAAGATGATAGAGTTCATAAATAGCTTCTCAATCAAAAATATGTATCATAAACCGCCCTTCGGGCATATCATCACTTAGAATCAGTCACTCAGCTTGCCTCACAATCACTTGATATCAGCCTCTCGGGCAAATTCACAGTCACTCATGCGTCCTAATCATTCGTCATTCGGCACCCGACACTCGCCATTCGCACTCAGTAGGTACCTGCGCTCACTAGGGGTGTACATACTCTGGAGGGGCAACTACAGACCAAACGCTATAACAAGCCAAATCATTACATCAATCACTGAGGCTCTCGGCCTCTCACATATCATAAACAGTGTAACATGCTGCGGTGTGCAGCCCGATCCCATAACATCTTTACAACACTGGCCCTCGACTTCACTCAATCAGAAACCTCTCAAAAAGCCATTCGGGCTATCAATAAAACGGGGTACTCGTCCCAAAATATTATTTTATATCTCAAAATAGTGTAAATAAGACTGAATTTCGAAATCAATTAAACATAATATGACTTAGTGTAAATAATAAGTCAATACAATGAGGAATAACAGTAAAAGCTCCCAAGGGATCCAAACACATGGCACGAGGCCCAAATACAATATTTCGCCCAAAACATAGTAATAATCTTTAAAACATGAAATATTATATGATTTGTAATCAAATGCACAACTTAATACGTTCTTCAGGACGGACCAGGTCACAGTCTCCCAATAGTGCACGCCACACTTGTCATCTAGCATGTGCGTCACTCCAAATTAGTGATGCAATGGAGAGTTCAGGGTTTTATACCCTCAGGACAAGTATACAGTCATTACTTACCTCAAATCGGATGAAAAACTACTCCGCGATGCCTTAGTCTCTTGACTCGGCCTCAAAACGCCCTGAATCTATTAAAAAACAGATTCATATCATCAAAATATGCTAAAGGAACAAAGCTCACTCGGAAATAACCAATATATATCAAAAATTACGAAATTGACCAAACCTGACCCTCGGAACCATGTCTCGGAATTCGATAGAAATCACAAAACTATAAACCTTATTCACTCAAGAGTCTACCCATATCTAATTCATCGAAATCCGACCTCAAATGCCCAATTCAAGTCCCCAAAAGAATTTTCAAACTTTTCTTTAATTTCCCCCCAATTTCCACTCTAATTTCTCAAATTAAATGATGAAATTCAAGACTAAATTATGGTATTAAACCATATATGTTGAAGAATACTTACCCCAATTAGTCCACTGAAAATCTCCTCAAATTTCACTTTCTCCCGAGCTCTAATGGGTTTTTTGCAAATATGAACTAAACCATCGTTTTTAACTTAAAAGATTCTGCTTAGTTATTTTAGCTTTCGCGAACGCGGCCACATCGCATAGAACAAACCAACATACCCCTATTTTAACACTACGCGAACGCGACTCCCTTTCCCGCGAACGTGATGCCTAACCAACCTCAAGCTATGCGTATCACCAAACGCGAACGCATAGACCAAATACTTAGGGTCCCCAGCTGCCTCACATCTCTTCGCGAACGCGACACCTCTCCCGCGTCCGTGATGCACACGTAGCCTAAGCCTTCGCATTCGCGTCCTCTCCCTCGCGAACACATAGAACAAATATCCACCATCACCAAAACACTCTTCGCGAACGCGAGACACCCTCCGCGAACGCGATGATATTTTTTTCCTATAACTGAAACCAGCAAAATCTGCAATCTTTCCAAGTCCGAAATGATCCGTTAACCACCCGAAACTCACCCCAGGCCCTCGGGACCTCAACCAAACATGCCAACACATTCCATAACATTATTCAAACTTAGTCGATCCTTCGAAACACTCAAACCAACGCCAAAACACCAAATTCACCTCAGATTCAAGCCTAAGAACTTAGAAACTCCTAAATTTTGCCAATGATGCTGAAACCACCCAAAACACGTCCGATTGACCTGAAAAATTGCACACACATCCAAAATGACATTGCAAACCTGTTCTAACTTATGGAATACCATTCCGACCCCGATAACTAATTTTCCACTGCCGACCGAAAATCACAAAAAAAACTCAATTTCGCCAATTCAAGCCTAATTCTACTCCGGACATCAAAATGACATTCCGAACACACTCCTAATTCCCAAATCACCTAACAAAGCTATCCGAGCCATAAAATCCACATTCAGAGGCCATTTACTTATAAGTTAACTCCTGGTTGACTTTTTCCACTATTAAGCCAACTAAGGAGACTAAGTGTCTCAATTCTCACCACGACCACTCCGAAATCGAACCAACCGACCCCACACAACCTAATTAGGCTAAGAAACGCGTGATAAAGCAGAAACAGGGAAAATGAGGCTAATCTCACGGAATGACCAATTGGGTCGTTACATTCTCCCCCATTTAAATATACGTTCGTCCTCGAACGTGCCAAGAGTTGTTCCAAAAACCACCAAAATTACCGTGTAGCCTACCATACACATACCCGGGGATGATACCATGTCCCCCTATCCCATATATGTCCAATAGCACAACACAGTTGAAATTTCGAAATCCAACCTGACCATAAACCTTAGAACCAAATTTCCACTTCTGAAATAATTTACAAGATCAAAATTCCACAACTATAAACTGAATAAGTCTGAACACGCTGTATCAATCCATATCCGTAACCCAAGATGTAATCACATAATATACCGCATGACTCAAACACTCATAGTGATAACTCCTAATCACAATAGCCGCTCAAACAACCCAATACGGGTAGATAACCTCTTACCAAGCAATGACTCGCTCTAACACTTTCATATACTACCAATGATGAAAGAAACACGTAGAAACTAGCAACTATTCGTCCGATCAGCCAGTCATGGAGCTCCCCCTTTCTCCGACAGGAACTACTGCAGATTTCTAAGCCAACTTCCGATATCATCCTTCCAACCATGTTGTAGTCAATAAAATCCAAAGCCATAACCTGTGCAACTCGTGAACTCAATAACAACATCCCACGAACTCAAATCATAGAAAAGATTCACGCGAGAGGACTATCATGCCATTAACAATTACCATCACAACACCATGCTAAGAGCCTGACCCACATCGTAAAATCAAAACATAAGAATCTGACACCAAGGATCATACCTCCACATAACTCCGCTACAATGCGTGATCTCATCCAAACGCTGGTCCACATGAAATACTTCAATCCACCTTGCTCAAAATCAATAACTATGCGCAATTCGATATCAAGTACTCCAAGTGCATTGCCATAACCACGGGGGAATCGGATGATACCATGTCACACGAATAAGAAAGAATATAACCATTACATCTCAATCCCGCAATACCCAATTACTTACCTTACTCAAATTTTGCTATAAAGCCCAAATAAGTCTGCACCATATGTGCATATAACCAATAATCACCACTCCTCGCCACACCGAAGGGTAACTCATAGATCACTCCAGAATATGAATAAACTCAATGACAATCAAATGGTACATCACTCAACAATAGCAATTCAGATTCAATAATTCCGACCCGATGCAGAACACACACCCATACTGGGCTTACCAATGATCCCTAAATCAACTCTAGTCACTCGTAACAGGTAGACAACTCTCCAAGAGTCCATAAAGACTGAATCATGGCCCATACTAACATCTGACTGGCTTTGCTCGCATATGCACAGTCCACAACCACAAAATAATCTGTTTATGAGAACTCTTAGTCTCGAAGTCCATGAAGCGCACAAATTACCATATCTGATCCCAACTCCACTGCTCGAATATATAACACATCCCTAATACAACCATTCTATGATGGATACCCATATAATTCTTCCGTGTCACCAAGCAACCTTGAATATCAGCAGTCGACCCAACAAGAGAGCGTCACAATACCAATTAAGCACCCTTAACTCCACACTTTGCCCCTTCTGAAATGTACACCCTTATCAAGCCACCCAATAGTGATACCATCTTCCTAGTCATCTGAAACTGCCAATACTGCCTAAGAATTTTTGACCTTCCTTCCAGAACTGAACCGTGACCTCACATATGCAAATCTCAACTCTACATAACATACCGCATACGCCATGCCATCCTATGATAAATATTATAACTTCATGCCTTTCGATCCACAAGAAACTACGTACCCAACTAGCCAAGAACTTTCCATTTGATCCATTTAGAAGAAAAATCACTATACATCACCTGCACCTCGCGCCGGTAGAAAATATACATCTCTAACCGTGGTAGAAACCATCAGAAACTATCCGAATCCCATTTGTACAACACCAAACCGTCAGGACTGAATCCTTCTAACTCAACCAAGCTACACAGGTCGCCAAAATCCAAAAGCATTGCTAAGAAACACCTGTAAAACTCATTGCCTCATAAACACCCAAAGAACTAATCATATCCCTTACCATGCCGATCCGACCTACTACAAAGCTGTCCTATCTATCCCAGTTCCTTCTGACTTACCTTCGAATTGATACTTCTCCTTGCCATAATACTGCAATTCTCAACATGGACTCACCACACGAGACCCAAGCATAAAACCGTACCGTCTAAGGCTCGTAAGCCGCTGAATACTCTCTCAAATATCCCCAAAAGTACCACATTCAAAATACTTACCCTGAAGAGACTTCCTGCGAATCTAAAGCCATTACCTTCACTTTCCTGATACTGATATGTAGAATCCATGATAATGTAGAAATTCCACAAGTCTTGACACCCTCCAACGTAAATCTCAGTTCTAGCCAAATGCACACCTTGAAGATTCCCAATTGTTACTTATAACCTTGAATCCATCCGAACCATTCTCGAGAGTCATCCACTCTGCACATATCTTAATTAAACTGATCAAACAGATCAAACGACCTTACCCCAATTGCACACCAACATACTAGGAAGTAACCCACACTTCGAAGCAACCAAGAAAATTCCTACTCCGCACACACTACACCCTTTTTACAATTACAACTCAATCATTCAATAAAACCCATCTACCCATAGAGTACAATACAACCTGTACCCAAAAATTTCCATTACTCGAGTCTTCTCAGACTCCACTCTTCAAGTCATAACCAATTCACAAGTATACCTCGAACTGAACCCAATACCTCGCATAATCGTGCTACCAACTTATCATTAGCTGCCTCCTCCACTTGGCTCAAAGCCATAGATCAAAACAATCAATAACTCACAATGCCCATACACTAACACCGCCGCCATATCACAGTGAGATTCAATTAAATCCTTCATAAGCTCATATATAACTCAAACCGTTTAATATCTCAAATCATCTGCAATCTTGCATTCACCATTACAATAGCCGTGCCAACCTCCACAAGTGATCTAAACTCAACTTACAACATATAACATTTACTGGTAAGGAATACTTGCTATAAAACCACCTAAGGATCACACAACCTCAGGACACCCCGGGGGAGATAACCCCGCACGCTTAGCCTCAAACTGATATCATCTCTATACCCTTCCAAAAATCATAGCTATCACGCAATCACTATATCCTCCTGCATTAAAACACAACCAATGTCAATCCTCGAGGCATCAAGATACGCGGTATAAGAACCTGAAGCTGATAGCAGAACTAATACTGGAGCTGTGGTCAAAGCAATATTGAGCTTCTGGAAGCTCTCTCCACACTCGTCTGACCACTTGAATACCCTCACTGGACACTACGTGCCCCAAGAATGCTACTGAACTGAGCCAAAAATTCACACTTGGAGAACTTTGCATAAAGCTTCTCCTCCATCAATCTCTATAATACCCTCCTCAAAAGTTGAATATGCTCAATTAAATGAACGCTACTGGGGCATTGTTCAACCTAAAAGACATCACCAGGAACTCATAACACAACAGAAAGATCCACTTCACTCCACAACTAAACAACATGTCTTCCAATACACTCACAACTCGAAGCCATATGCCAGCTCGAGACAGAGGTCAAACACTCAATGGTTCTAGCTACATCTCCAGCCAATTCTTTATGTCACAATCAAACACTATGAACACATCTCACCATCGAATCACACTCACCACATAGTCATCCAGTCACAAGATCCCACCAATAATGTCACAAACGGACATATAAGTCCCAAATGCATGTGCTCACACAATCGAAATCTCAGCACTCAAGCCACAAGCAAAACCCGACCTCAAGTCCTCAAGACTGGCCCATTATCAACATGCTAAAAATCACATCTCGCACCTCACCTATGGAATTACAAGCCGTCGATGCACAACTGATACCGAGTGCTCACGTGCGCATTCGAATACATGAAAGAAATTCAAAGAGTTACGCTTTTGGCTGAATAAATGGATTCACACGGAAATAATTCAAGAATGTGAGATTTTTCCTAAGGTTTCTACAACCTCTAGAAGATAAGTACAGATTTCTCCGTACCGATCTGCAAGACTCTACTAAACTTGCTCATGACCGGTGAGTCCTATGTAACCTAGGCTCTAATACCAACTTGACACGACCCCAAATCTAAACTAGTCATGATGGCGCATATCGTGGAACTAGGCTAGCAAAATTAATACTCAAAACGTAAAGAATCTTTCATTCATATATTACTAAACTGATAATCCATAAAGGTTTCATTTAGTCCTTTTTTTTAAACAGATAAAGCTATGCTAAATGATAAATACAACCCCAAGATCCCGGATTCACTGGTCATGAGAATCTAACAAAGATATACAAGTCTGGAACATAAACTTATAATAATGAGAGGGAGAAAGCAGGGTTGCGAATGCGTGCAGCTACCTCGCAATTCTCCGAGAAATCCCTGAGTCAGGTAACATCTCACTCTGCCTTAACACCTGAATCTGCACACAAGGTGCAGGGAGTAATGTGAGTACACCAACTCAGTAGTAATGAAAGTAAATAATGTCTGAGAACTACGAAACGCATAAACAAGTCATCAATTCACGCTAAATACAATTCTTTTTTCAACATCACAGATACAATAATTTGAAAGACTTGAAAGTCGATTTTAGTAAAATTCCTTTGAAACTGTACCTTTCCAAATTTTTTGTAGAAATCAAAATAATTAAGTATAAGAATGATAGAGTTCATAAATAGCCTCTTAGGAAAAAACATGTATCATAAACCGCCCTTCGGGCATATCATCACTTAGAGTCAGTCACTCAGTATGCCTCACAATCACTCGATATCAGCCCCTCGGGAAACCTCACAGTCACTCATGCCTCCTAATCACTCGGCACTCAACACTCGACACTCGCACTCAGTAGGTACCTGCGCTCACTGGAAGTGTACAGACTCCGGAGGGGCTCCTACAGTCCAAGCTCTATAACAAGCCAAATCATGACATCAATCACTCAGGTTCTCGGCCTCTCACATATCATAAACAGTGTAACATGCTGCGGCACGCAGTCCGATTCCATAATATCCTTACAACATTGGCCCTCAGCCTCACTCAATCATAAACCTCTCAAAAAGCCACTCGGGCTCTCAATAAAACGGGGTACTCGTCCCAAAATATCATTTTATATCTCAAAATTGTGTAAATAAGATTGAGTTTCGAATCAGTTAAACATAATATGACTGAGTGTAAATCACAAGTCAACATAGTGAGGAATAGCATTAAAAGCCCCCAAGGGGTCCAAACACATGGCACGAGGCCCAAATACGGCATTCCGCCCAAAACATAGTAATAATCTTTAAAACATGAAATATCATATGATTTGCAATCAAATACGCAACTTAATAGTTGCTTCAGGACGGACCATGTCACAATCCCCCAACAGTGCATGTCACACACTCGTTATCTAGCATGTGCACCACTCCAAATTAGTGATGCAATGAAGAGTTCGGGATTTCATACCCTAAGAACAATATTTACAGTCATTACTTACCTCAAACCGGATGAAAAACTACTCCGCGATGCCTTAGCCCCTCAACTAAGCCTCAACATGCCCCGAATCTATTCAAAACCAGATTCATATCATCAAAATATGCTAAAGGAACAATGTCCACTCAAAAATAACCAATTTGTATAAAAAAATCTCAAAATTGGCCAAACCCGACACCTGGGCCCACGTCTCAGAATTCGATAAAAATTACAAAACTAGAATCCTTATTCACTCACGAGTCTACCTATATCAAATTCATCAAAATCCGATCTCAAATGCCCATTCAAATCCCCAAAAGAATTTTCAAACTTTTCTTCCATTTCCCCCCAATTTTCACTATAATTTCTCAAATGAAATGATGAAATTCAAGACTAAATCATGGAATTAAACCACATATGAGTGAAGAATGCTTACCCCAATTACTCTACTGAAAATCTCCTCAAATTTCACATTCTCCCGAGCTCTCTAATGTGTTTTTTGCAAATATGAAGTAAACCCTCGTTTTTGAACTTAAAAGATTCTGCCCAGTTATTTTACCCTTCGCGAACGCGGCCACACCCACGCGTTCACATAGAACAAACCAGCAAACCCCTCTTTTAACACTACGCGAGCCCGACTCCCCTTCGGGCGAACGCGATGCTTAACCGGCCTCAAGCTACGCGAACGCGTATCACCAAACGCGAATGCATAGACCAAATACTTGGGGTCCCCAGCTGCCTCACATCTCTTCGCGAACGCGAGCCCTCTCCCGCGTACGCGATGCACACGCTGCCTAAGCCTTCACATTCGCGTCCTCTCCCTCGCAAACACATAGAACAAAATTACCCCATCACCAGAACACTCTTCGCGAATGCGAGACACCCTCCGCGAACGCGATGAATAAATTTTCCTATAACTGAGACCAACAAAATCTGCAATCTTTCCAAGTCCGAAATGGTCTGTCAAGCATCCGAAACTCACCCGAGGCCCTCGGGACCTCAACCAAACAGGCCAACGCATCTCATAACCTTATTCAAACTTAGTCGAGCCTTTGAAACACTCAAAAAAATGCCAAAACACCAAATTTACCTCGGATTCAAGTCTAAGAACTTAGAAACTTCTAAATTTCGCCAATGATGCCGAAACCACCCAAAACACGTCTGATTGACCTGGAAATTTGCACACACATCCAAAATGACATTGAGAACCTGTTCCAACTTCCAGAATTACATTCCGACCCTGATAGCTAATTTTTCACTGCCTACTGGAAATCATCAAAAAAAACTCAATTTCGCCAATTCAAGCCTAATTCTACTCCGGACACCAAAATGACATTCCGAACACACTCCTAAGTCCCAAATCACCTAACAAAGCTATCCAAGCCATAAAATACACATTCCGAGGTCATTTACCTATAAGTCAATTTCCGGTTGACTTTTCCAACTATTAAGCCAACTAAGTGTCTCAATTCTCACCACGACCACTCTGAACCTAAACCAATCGACCCCACACAACCTAATTAGGCTAAGCAATACGTGATAAAGCAGAAATATGGAAAGCAGGGCTAATCTCACGGAATGACCGATCAGGTCGTTACAATCATCTATGCATATTCATAAGATATTTAATACAGTTACTATAAAAAAAATTATTTTTATCATTTAAAAAAATATTGCATCTTATTTTAACGCTAATGTATATATTTAATGATAGATATTCTATACACGTGAATGCACGTATAAATAAGAAGATAAAAAGAGCTAAGAGTATTTTCTGTTGGAATAGAAAAGATGAAAGTCATAAGACCGATGTTTCAAGACCCATATTAAGTCAAAATGCGTGAAAAAAGGCCGTAAGAGGCGGAGTTAGCATTGTTACAACTTACATGCACTTTTTTCTTTGAGCAAAATGACACTAGTAATATATCAAAACAAGCAAATGTTCAAACTGTTATAATTTTATTAAAATTATTGTTTGTAGGTATTTAGTTAATTTTTTGATAAATAAATAAATAATCATTATTATATACATTTAGTCATGGATAGAGAATGATATTGTGATCATAGTTTTACAATTAATTTGTTTTAATAATTTAGATAAAATTAAACTATAAATTATAACTTATTAAGTTGCTCCAATTAACATGAAAAAGATTTCGTGTTATATTACTCATTTTAACCTCATGTCGATGTCAAAACACAAATATAAAATTGAAAATTTGATATCAATGGTATTAGGAAAATCACATAAGTTATCTCTTGAATTATGCATCAAATCCCTATTACACACATTCTGAGCACGGAAATTATCTTACACACTCAACCTTTCCAGTGTGTGTCTAATACACTTCTTTTTTTTACCAGTTTAAAAAAAATGTGGAATGTCACGCACCAATAAGACCATGACACATGTCATTATTATTTCTTTAAGAAAAAATATTTAAAAATACTCTTATACCCCCAATTTAAAATATCCTCTAACATCTCCATGTTGTTTTGCCTTCCGCCACAGTTGACACCACCAGAAAGAAAGCTTGCCATTGCTTCTTAATCTTCTCGCAGATTCAATTTCTATAACAAACCCAAGGGCAATAATGAAATAGATGAAACTAATATCGGAGGGGTGAAATATACCCCTATACTATGAGAACAGGTTTAAATATACTCATCGTTTTATTTTCGGTAGAAATATATCCCTAATACTATTGGTTAAAATATAACCTTCTTCTATTAAGTTTGTCCAAGGTGGACATTCAATCCTATGTGGCACTAATATTTGATGAGGTGCATGCCACATAGCATGCAACCTCAACGCCCCTAACCCGTTTTACCCCTTCCTTCTATTTTTCTTTCCATCACTAAACTTTCCCTCCCCTCGAAGAAAATTTAGTGGTGGAAAAACGAACATAGGGGAGGGATAAAATAGGCTAGGGGAACAGAGGTGGCATGCCATGTGGCATCCACCTCATCAAATGTTTGTGCCACGTAGGATTGGATGTCAACCTTGGACAAACTTAATGGAAAAAGGGTATATTAAACCAATAGTATTATGACAAGGGTATATTTGGACCGAAAGTATAACTGAGGATATATTTAAACTTTTTCTCACAGTACAATGGTATATTTGGCCCTTCTCCGAACTAAAATTGCAATTCCTCTGTTCTCCATTTTCACATTTCATACCACAATTAAACAAATCAAATCAAAGTCGGTTTTTCATTTTCATGAATTAAGCAAATCTCATTTTCATGAATTAAACAACTTCAGTGTGAATAAAATCTCAAATCTTCCCTTATATGACAGAAACTGAGTTGGTGATTTTACCATTTCAGTCAATTCATATTCTATGTGAGATTGGTCCATTAACTATTAATTTTATTCTTTGATCGATGATTTGCTCATAGATTTTAAAATATCATTAAAAAAATAATTACGAGAATATTAAATAATATCAAGAGAAAGAGAGAGAGTGTGTGTGTGGCAGAGAAAAGTAATTGACAAAAGTCATTTACTAATATCATGGAAAATATTAAGTGCAATTGTTGGATTTTTTATCATTTGACAAAATTTTTTTGGATAAAAATATGTGATGACATTATGAATTAAGACTCCATTCCGGGCTCATTAGCCTAAGAAAGATTAATGTTAATTACCTAGATTGGCGTGTGCAGTCGGGGTGCAAATACAGAAAGCCTATGTGAAAATATGAGAAATAATAACTTTTAGAGTTAAAAATTTGATTTTAGTTGACTTTGGTCAACGTTTTTAGTAAACGGACCCGGACCCGTGTTCCGATGGTCCCGAGATGTCCGCAATAAAATATGGGACTTGGGTGTATGCCCGAAATTGAATTCCTAGGTCCCTAGCTTTAGAAATCAATTTTTGAAGAAAATCTTTATACTGGTTTTTAAAGGAAATAAAGAAATGAATTCATTGTAATGACCCGATAGGTCGTTCCGAGAGTTCTAGCCTCGTTTCCCCCATTTTTGCTTTATTATATGTGGTTTAACTCTATTATATTGTGTTAGGTTGGTTGGTTCGGGTTTGGAGTGGTCATGGTGAGAAATGAGACACTTGGTCTCTTAAGTTGGCTTTATTGTTAGAAAAGTCAACTGTAAGTTGACCATTAGGTAAACAATCTCGAAATGTGTATTTTATGGCTCGGATAGCTTCGTTAGGTGATTTCGGACTTAGGGGTGTGTTCGGAATGTTGTTCTGAGCTCCGTAGTAGAATAAGGCTTGAATTGGCGAAATTGAATTTTTGGCGATTTTCGGTCGGGAGTGA
This sequence comes from Nicotiana knightiana, assembly GCA_005239525.1. Classification (NCBI taxonomy): domain Eukaryota; kingdom Viridiplantae; phylum Streptophyta; class Magnoliopsida; order Solanales; family Solanaceae; genus Nicotiana; species Nicotiana knightiana. Next base: position 19,750 of record ML430316.1, on the reverse strand, counting down.
AAAATTAGCTATCGGGGTCAAAATGGAATTCTGAAAGTTGGAGAAGGTCTGTAGTGTCATTTGAGGTGTGTGCAAACTTTCAGGCCAATCAGAAGTGTTTTGGTTGGTTTCAGCATCGTTCGCGAAATTTTGGAAGTTTCTAAGTTCTTAGGCTTGAATCCGAGGTTGATTTGGTGTTTTGGCATTGTTTTGAGTGGTTCAAAGGCTCAACTAAGTTTGAATGAGGATATGGGATGTTTTGGCATATTTGGTTGAGGTCCCGAGGGCCTCGGGTGTGTTTCGGGTGGTTAACAGACCCATTCTTGGAGTTTAAGTTGGCAGATTTTTCTGGTTTTCAGTTGGAGAGAATTTGTTCATCGCGTTCGCGGTGGGTTTCCGCGTTCGAGAAGAGTCATTTGGGGAGCTGAGAATTTTTGTCATCACTTTCGCGAAGGGGTGAACGCGAATGCAAACGCGAACGTGAAGGTCTGAGTGGAGCATGCTTCACGTTCGCGCTCAAGGGCACGCGTTCGCAAAGAACAAGAGGAGGTTTGGGACCCTAGGGGTATTGGCCTACGCGTTCGCGGTGGACAAGTCTGGTAAAGTATCGTGTTCGTGATGATGTTGACGTGACCGTGAAGAGTTAAGTAAAGGGGGATCCGGGTTGTGTTACGCGAACGCGAGGGGTAGGCCGCGTTCGCGATGAAGAAAACCCCCCAAGCAGAATGTTTAATTCCCAAAACGAGGGTTTTAGTCCAAAATTTCAAAATCCATTAGAGAGCTTGGGAGAAGGCGAAATTTGAGGAGATTTTCAGTAGAGTGATTGGGGTAAGTATTCTTCACTCATATTTTGTTTTATTCCATGATTTAATCCTGAATTTCATCATTTAATTTGGGAAATTGAAGTGGAAATAGGGAGAAGATGGAAGAAAGTTTCGGAAATTCTTTTGGAGATTTGAATGGGTATTTGAGGTCAGATTTTGATGAATTTGATATGGGTAGACTCGTGAGTGAATAAGGATGTCAGTTTTGTGATTTTTATCGAATTTCGAGACGTGAGCCCGGGAGTCGGGTTTGGCCAATTTCTGGATTTTTGATGTAATTCGATTATTAAATAATGAAAGATATTTGGGGCCTTGTGCGGACCTGTTTGAACCCTCAGGGGTATTTTACTATTATTCTCACATTGTCTTTGATAGAAAAATTACAATCTCAGTCATGATTTAGACTTGTTCACTGTTTATTTCTGTGTATCACTCTGTTTTTAAATAATGAAAGATATTTGGGATTGAGTCCCCGTGATTTGTTATGAGTTTCCCGAGTGGCTTGTGAGGATGACTGAGTGAGGCGGAGAGCCGGATTGTGAGGATAGTTATGGATCGGTCTGCATGCCGCAACAATATATATATATATATATATATATATATATATATATATATATATATATATATATATATATATATATATATATATGGATCGGGCTGCACTCCGCAACAAGATATATGTCGATCGGGATGCACGCCGCAACGATATAGCTCTTGGGCTGTAGGAGCCCCTCCGGAATCTGTACACCCCTAGTGAGCGCAGTCGACTATTATGTATCGAGCTGCACGCCGCAGAGGTTATTATATGGTACCTGTTGAGCGAGAGTGCTGAGTGTGGGCATTTACTGCCGAGAGTTGAGTCACGAGTGACTGAGAGACTTGCCAGAGGGCTTTATTTGTGAGTGATACTGTGCCCGAGGGGCTTATATCTTATAAAACTACTGTTTTCACTCTTCTTTACATTAAGCCTCTAATGATAATGTTGAACAAATGTTTCTATATGAGATTTTAAACGGAAAACTGGAGTTTTTATGAGAATATTTGGAAAGCAGATTCCTGACTTGATGTATTTATTCTACTGCTGTTTATCACATGGTTTACGTGATTTTTAAATGCTCGTCACTACACTCAAGTCTTTAGTTATAATTTTTACTTACTGAGTTGGCGTACTCACGTTACTCCCTGCACCTTGTGTGTAGATTCAAGTACTGGATCTGAGCGCTAGCTGATTCACTCTTTCTTTGGAGCTAGTTCGGAGATTTTGAGGTAGCTGTTCGGCGTCCGCAACATGCCCTTTCTCCTTCCTATTCTATCATTTTTATCTATTTCCAGACTTGTTTGTAGCAATGAAATAGTATCCGATTGTATCACTTCTTATATGCTCATGACGGTTGACTCCAGGTGTTGGAGCTGTGTTTAGACATTTTAGTTATTTTTATTGTTTTGAAATGCTTAAAAGCGGAATTTTAATGAAATACTGGATAACTTATGTAGTAAATGGAAATCTTTTATGTTATTATCGGTAAAATTGGCTAGCCTAGTATCACGAATAGGCGCCATCATGACCAGTTTAGGTTTGGGGTCGTGAAAAGTTAGTATCAGAGCCTAGGTTACATAGGACTCAGCAGTCATGTTTAGTAGAGTTGTGGATTGGTACAGAGACGTCTGTACCTATATTCGAGAGGCTGCAGAACCTTTAGGAAATATCTCACATTCTTGAATTCTTGTCATGAGAGTCCATATATTCAGCCAAAAGCGTAACTTTTGAATTCCTTTCATGTATTTGAATGCGCACGCGAGCGCTCGGTATCAGTTGTGCAACGACGACTTGTGATTTCCATGGGTAAGGTGCGAGATGTGATTTTAGCATGTTGATAATGCGCCAGTCTGGAGGACTTGAGGCCGGGTTTAGTCTGTGGCTTGAGTGCTGAGATTTCGATTATGTGAGCACGTGCATTTGGGGACTTATATGTCTGTTGTGTCCTTATTGATTGGATTTTGTGACTAAGATGACTATGTGGTGAGTGTGATTTGATGGTGAGATGTGTTCAGATTGTTTGATTGTGACAAAAATAATTGGCTGGAAATGTAGCAAGAATTATTGAGTATTTGACTTCTGTCTTGAGTTGGCATATGGCCTCGAATTGTGAGTGTATTGAAGGATGTCACAACCCACACTGATGGGCCGCAACGGGCACCTGGTACCTTACTCAATCGAGTACCAACGTAACGTATCTTTCTTATTACATCATCATATAATCGTGACATACATGCCTAATAGGCCAACAAAATCATTTATAAACTCTAAACATAGGCCAACAAAGCCATACAAGTATTCGTATACATGGCATATGTCTACAAGCCTCTAAGAGTACATAAGTATCATAAAGGTCGGGACTGAGCCCCGCCATACCAATCAATACATGTCCTAATTCTACTGACCAAATAAGCAACTTCGGAGCAAATGGAGCGCACCAACATCTTTCGCTGAGCTGATAGCCTACTTAGAGGGCTCTCAACCTGTCTATCAGGACATGCGAGCATGAAACACAGCGTCCCCAGGAAAAAGGGACGTCAGTATGAAATAATATACCGAGTATGTAAGGCAATATACAGAAAACTGAAACTGAATTGATAATGTGAACATATGCTTACCTACTGATACTGACTCAATTTTCTCAATATAATAAGTAAAATAATTGTCCGGCCCAATAAGGCTCGGTATATATGTATATATATATATATATATATATATATAACTGCTCTGCCATAGTAGGCTCGCTCATAGGCGCTCGACCATACTAGACTCTGTATCTCGGCCAACTGGGCTCGCTCGTAGGCGCTCGGCCAAGGTAGGCTCGGTATATAACTTACTATCTGATCAGAGGTTGCCCAATAGGGTCCTGCCCATCGATTATAGTTCGATGGTAATGAAAATACTGTAATGCTGTATATATAAATTCTCTACTCTCTTGATTGGAAAAAAAGGAAATACTCAAATGAATATGAAGTCCCGATAAAGAGAATATTGTAACTCACGAAACTAGGACAATTTACGTAACTTGCGAGAGTAGCAAAATATACGTAAATTCCTAGATATGAATTTTGCTTTATGCCTCATTATCAAACTCGTGTAATTACGAGATCATGCCAAAATGAAAGAAGGGCTTAGCCTTAACATACCTGAAGTACGGAAAATTCCGTGTAATATTCTTGGAGAAGATTGCACCGTGCTTCCTTAGAATTTCATCTCACGCTGCTATAGTGTTATGAAATTTCATATGGATTCATTTGGGAATTCATCCTGTACCTACTTAGCTCATACATCTCTTATAGTTGTGGTGTTATCCAACCTAATTCTGAAAATAACGCATGAATATTACAGGATTTGATCAGACACCACACATGAATGATTGAATGTGAACTGGACTTCGGTAATCAAATTGGGATATAGTTGGCTAGGATGCATTGTATTTCCAAGCACTATTCCAATTAACTCCGCAACCAAAAAGAGACAGATAACTTGGAATTAATATCGACTTGTTCTGACACTTTAAAGGAAGAAATCATGAGCTTATGCAATTCTTGTCGAGTACAATTACCAACCGATCCAAATACTTGAAGCTTTAATCACATTTGGGTTGGTATACTGTATGATATACCAAGATCAAAATTGAAGTTTATTCTAACTTGTTGAAATTGAAGGTTGTTGACAAGAATCCTTGTTTGACCATTTAATAACAACAGTGGAAGGAAATTATTAAAAATCACCTTGGCTAAGGTGCAAAGGTTAACTTCTGTTTGTGTTATAGTGAATATCTTCAAGTGTTGTGTTCAAAGTCTTAGTTTGTAAGTGTCTTGCAAGTAATATATTAGGTAACTTAGAATTGAAGTGTATTGTAACTAACCTATTATGGTGACACCTAATGTCAAATGGATAAGAGTCATTCGATTAGAAAGTAGATTGTTGCCACGTAAGGGTTAGAGAATTTTAAATATTTATTCACTAATTAATTAGGTAATGTCCCGTTACCCGGTAAGTAACCAATTACCCGCATAATTAAGAATTATCCCAAATTATTTAAAATACTACTCACTTTTAACACACCTTACTATCATGGCCATGTGGTACCTTGTATGGTACTAGTCCACAAAAACCGGGTATTTAGCTCGGACCGTACTTTATCCCAAAATGTCAAACTTCGACGAAATTTATTTCTTCGATTTGCTTACCCTCTCACCTTCACAAATTTATTCATTACTTGTTTAAAATAGCATAAAATTCTTATAATCTTAAAATAATCTCATTCCTGAACTTACGTCGATTAACTTACGGCGAAACTTTAACGTGTGAAAAATGCGGGATGTAAGATCTCATTTTCGTGCTTTCATCACTTCACTTATGGCGTACTTTCACGTACGAAAACATGGGTTGTAACATTATTCCCCCCTTTGGAACATTCTTTCTCGAATGTTGACTGATGCACTTATCATTCTCATAACCTGTAGCTCTTGCGAATGCTTTAATACTCTTTTTCCCATGTAGACAACTGTTCTTTTAATAAATCCAAAGGCCAAGGCATTCCCTCCTTTAGGCCTATTTCTCACACCACGGTGTGTAGTTGGAATTCTTCTAATCTCATAACTTTTGCTACCTTCTGTCATGTAGCCCGTACGACGTTTTCCTTGTATGTGCTCCTATGTGACTCTTCTCTTCTTTTTCCTCCAGTTTTTTTAGCCAATCTGTAGGCGTCACTTTGTAAACATATACAAGGCTTAATATGATGCCTCTCTAGGCATCTACGGGTGTACTGAAGTTCTTCGCTCGGTACTTTGTTGAACTCACGAATATTGTTACACCTTATTCATAGATTCGTTTATCCATTCGTATGACTTTACTGCATCTAGGTTGGTCATACTATACCATAACTCATACTTTGATTTATCGTTACTGTGGTCTGCAACCAACTCCAGGTTACTCTCGTTGCTTAGCCTATATGTATAAATCTATGTCCTTTAATGCTTCTTTATTATTATTCATCTTAAGAATGACGGCCTAATCTCACCTCATACTTTGTGACTTTTGTCCATCCATTGTTGATTCACCTTAATGTTGATGTATCATCTATCACTGATAACTTGATCTCTTATGTAACACTGCCGCTAAGGCTCACGTCTCATCGAGGAACATTTGAAGTGATTGTCTTGATCCACCTGGGGGCGATACGATAATATACTTCCACAATCGTATTTCATAGCATCTCAATGTGATTTACCTTACGTGGGCATTTTAATCTTGTACAATTCATGAAATCATTACTCAATCGAAGGCCCAAATGTCATCCTTCATCTATCACAGTTACACCATCATTCTGCTACCAGGGAATCATTCCATCTCTTCTAAATGCTACTAGTCTTAGACTCCCTTGAGTTCATTCAGGTTAAATTGAGCTTTCTATAACTTAGAGGAACCATCAGCTCCTTTGTTTTCATGGGATTTGTCCCGAGGACTTATCCATTTTCGTCACCTTCTCACTTGCCTTGTTATCCTTACTCTTGTCATTCTAAAACCTTATCATTCTATCATACTTTAGCTTGCGATCGATTCCCTTATGCTTTTCTGGAACATCAAGCGAGACATCGCGTCGTCTCTAACTCTCCTTTTACTCGCTAATTAGATATTTCGGTACTTAGAAACCATAGGTTGGAAAGTATGCCACTGACAATGTCACGACCCAAAATCCATAAGGTCGTGATGGCGCCGAACATCATTGTCAGGCAAGCCAATCATTAATTAATTGAAACAAATTCCTGTTTTAACATTTATGAAAAAGCATCTCCTTTCACTTTATTACATAATAACTAAATAAAATCCGTCAAGTAAATACAATGGTTTAAATGTTCCCTTTTTAGCAATTATATCCCAACACATCCCAGAACTCGGTGTCACAATGATAGCTGCGGATCGCCTCCGGACGGTGCGGCTCGCCTAAGTCTCCAAACCAGCCATGTCACTATGAAAGTACCTGTGCAATAAAAATGCACAGCAAGTGTAGCATGAGTACAAAAATAACATGTAGTACAAAAACTACCTTTACATGCCTACCATGTTCATCATATGTTGTTAATTAATTTGCTGGCCCTTAGTGAGTGTCTAATTCGACCTCTCGTCACTACCTCTCTGAGCTTTTTTTTTTTTTGGCAATCCTCTAGGCATAGCCTAGGGTTAGTTTTTATTTATAAAATTAAAAAAACGAATAATTGTCATGAAGTCCTAAAAAATGAAGAAACTAAACTTTGCATTCTACATATAGCTACTATCAATATTGAGCAGAGTACTCAATATTGATATCACACCAAATCTAATACTCTTTGTGATATTAAAAACTATCCCATATCGTCCATATATAGCTACTTCAACTTGCGACTTTGTCCATTTGCTGTAATCTATTGTTCCATCTCTCTGAGCTTAGGGTTTTTTTTTTGGTAATTCCACTAGGCACTGTGCCTAGGGTTAATTTTCATATATGTCAAACATAAAATACAACAACAAAGGAGGGGGACATGAACCTTACCTCCAAATGAAAATGTGTGAAGACACTTGAACATTTACATATGATGTCCAAGTGCACTCTCCTACTGGTGAAGATTGGATCTATAGTGATGACCCATTTGCCAATCCAACATTGATTAGCAATGAGAAATACAAAAGTTAGGAGAAAACCTAGGTCCACGATACTACAATAACCTGATTTTTCTATGCTACAGAGCCAAGAAGTTGGCTTCCTTCTATAATATATTCTATGAACAGAATTATCTTGAAGAGTCCCTGTGAAACATGACAAAAAATGGGACACTATCTTAAACTTTGCTTTGCTATTGAGAAAAGCAAGGTTGAAGAAAGCCTTCAAAAGGTTCCATTGATCTGGATTGTATTCTGAGACAAGGGAGATGAAGACAATGATGTGATTGACGGAGGAGGGTGAGCACCAGACATCTCCATATACCTTAGGTTCTTCAGAAGCAGTGTTGTTGGAGCAATTCTGGCTTGTAGTTGTCTGTAGAGAGTAACTGATGATTGTTGCTGTCCTAGGGGATTGACTTGGGCTGATCCATCTCTGTAGGAAGTGGAGGACAGTGGATTCCAGTTCTGGTTCCAGAGAGGACTCCTGTTGTCTCTTTGCTGGGTACTTAGGTTCTTCAGAAACAGTATTGTTAGAGCAATTCTGGCTTGTAGTTGTCTGTTGGGAATAACTGATGATTGTTGATGTCCTATAGGATTGAATTGGACTGATCCATCTCTGTGGGAAGTGAAGGACAGTGGAGTCCAGGTCTGGTCCCATAGAAGACTTCTGTTGTGTCTTTGCTGGGTACTGGATAGGAGAGAGACAATATTGGGTTTGGTGGAGATCATTAGTGACAGCTCTCTGAATATTGGCCTTAGGGACAGGGGAGTTCCATTCAGGATCTGTCAGAAAATTAATCTCGATCAAGATTAGTTCAACTTGTTTTAAGATCAGTGGAATGAACATCAAGAATGTTAATATCACCCACTGATTTTGCAACAAGTGAATAATTCTGGATAGAGTGCCTGCACAGATGAACAAACATGTTAGTAAAAAAGAGCAGTCTTTGCCCCAGGTTCTTGTGGGTTCTGGGGTGAAGAACTGTTGATGGGAGTTGGGAGAGGAGGTTTGTTTCCTGCTGTGATCATGCTTATTTGATCTTCTGAGGGAGGAGGACAACTGATCAGTAGCAGTAGCAGGCAGGCTGTTGTGTTTTGTGGGTGTGGTGTATGGAGTTTGGAGGAAAAGGGTGTGTTTAAGGATATTATGAAGAGAATGAATTGGGTGGGTGATCTTGTGTGAGTTATGGATGTGGATATGTAGACAGATTGGTAGTCTTGGTTGCTTGTGATGCTCTTCCATTTGCAAGTTCTTGTGTTGACTGCATTAGGGATTGTAGTAACTGTTCTGGGTGAAAATGGTGAATGGGGTATTAGGATATGAGGAATCCTGGGCTGTGATGATGGAATCTTCCTGTTGTACCATAATAATAGTCTGTTTTTGTTCCACAGCTTGGAAAACCATTGGAGTGTTATACTCAGATGCTTGGGAAATGCATCATGGATACAGGCTCCAATTTGTCCATAAAATGAACATCTTGGCCTGTGCAATTCAGAACTCTGGAATTTATCTGAGGGGAGTATGATGTGGAGATGGATCAATTGACACCCACTCAGTAAGTTGAGCATTGTAAATGCTACTACCACACACTGAGTTTGCACCAATTGACCCAACCAAGTGGTTGTTAATGGTAAACCTGCAAAAAAAAAAGAAAAGTTAGAAAAAGAAAACACTTGTTTCCAGTTTTTGAGGACTGGATACATGATGTTGCTTTGGGCTGATTGGGGGTGGAAGGACACCAGGTTCTTATTTGTACTGATGTAGGGTGAGAGGGTGTTGTTGGTTGTTGGTTGTGGCTGGTGAGAGGTTGGACATATTCCTAGGTTATTATGTTGACTAGGTAAAGAGAAAAAAGTCCAGAAGAGTTGCCATGGGAATCTGGATGAGGGCCTGGGCCTATAGCTGTGAGCTATTGTTGTGATTGTGATGTTTGACATCAGGTGTTGTAGTCTGGCTTGATGAAAATCAGGAGTTCTGTGGTGATGTGTGGTATGGAAGGGAGGTTGTGCTCTGTATTGGTGGCCCTTGTGATTGATGACAGGATTGATTGCTGCATATGGTGGATGAAGAGCTTTGTTGCTATGATGATTCAACCTATTTCTATGGTGTGTTCCCAGGAGGTTGAGCATAAATGCTATTACCACACCCTGAGGCCAGAACATAGAATTAGGCGTCCAACTTAAGGATAGAACCTGCAAGAAACCAAACATTATTAGCAAAAGGATCATGATATTGGTTTCCAAGTTGGGTGGTCTGTTGGTTTTTTGAAAGGGTGAGGCTGATGTATTGTGTTCAGTTTGGGCAAGCATGGGTAGGGGGGGATTGGAAGAGAAATTGTGGTGGGAATGAGATTTTGTTGGTTTTCTTGTGTCTGAAGACTGGGGTGTCCAGCTGATCCATTTTAAGTTGACCTCGGATATGGGAGGGGAGCTTAAGAAAATTATTGTAATGAGTGATGGAGGTAAGGTGATGACTGAGTTTGGACAGTGAATCTGCTGGACTGTTAGCTTCTCTGAAAACATGTGAGTAGATAAAATCCTGACATTGTTGTATTTGTGTTTGGATCTCCTGGAGTTGAGGTTGCAAGGACCATGGAGAGGCAGATGTAGCAGTCAACCATTGAATGAGAAGTTTAGAATCTGATTCGAGATGAATTTTGGTGTAACCATTTCCAATACACCATCTGATTCCAAAGAGAGCAGCTTCAACTTCAGCTAAATTATTAGTCCCTTCTCTTAAGGGACTTGCAATGGCGTGAATGAATTGGCCCCTATGATCTCGAACAACAACCCCTGCACCAGCTCTACCTGGATTGCCTAGAGCACTACCATCTGAATTGATTTTGACATAATCCTGCTTGGGTTTTTGCCACACCACCTTTTGGACATTAATGTGATGTTTCAGGTGCTCAGTGATGTGATATATCTCAGGCCAGTTAGCAGGCCAATTGACACTGGCATAGACAGTTCTGAGGAGAAGAAACAGATCTGATGTGATGTAATAGAGGACCCTGGTCACATCTGAGGGCTTTCCTCCATATTTAGCAGCATATCTGTTTTTCCATAGATTCCAGCAAATGATGATTGGAGTTGTATCAAGAAGTAGTTTCTGGGCATCATTCCTTCTTTGTTGGATCCACCAATTCATGAGAGTACTTCTTAAGGATTGGGAGTTAGACTGAATACCAGCAGCATCATTGAAGTATTTCCAGATGATTTTGGCAAAGGATCCAGAATTAAAAATGTGTTCTGTAGTTTCATAGCCAGGGTTGATACAACATACACATTTGTTGACACTAGGAGGTCCAAATTTGATTACTTTGTCGTCAGTAGGTAATTTCTTCCTCAAGGCTCTCCATAAATAGAAGGACCATTTGAATGGGATATGCTTATGCCAAGTAATCTTGTCAGTTAATAGCATTTGTTTCTTGTCTCTGATCACTGACAAAGCTGAAGAACAAGAAAAGTTCCCTGAATTGTTTGGGGTCCATATTGCAGTATCAGGAATGTGGGGTTTGAAGAGGATTTGAGTTTGGAGAATATGAGAGATCATATGCCTGGGGGCTACTTGGGATAGTTTCGGAATGTTCCACTGACCAAAATTCAAGAATTGTGAGACAGTGATGTTGCTTGGTCTAACTCCTCCTTGCCTATATCCTGCCAGATTACCAATTCCCATCCAGTTGTCCCACCAAAAACTGGCATTGCCGGAGTGAAGTCTCCATTGGATGTGGTTGTCTGCACTTTTCTTGTTCATCATCATTCTCTTCCATGTTTGAGATTGCCCAGAGTCCCATTTCTTAGATACAAGATGTGATCTTTGACAATATTTGGCCTTTAGGAACTTGCTCCAAAGAGTGTTTTTGGTTCTGAACCACCACCATTGCTTGAATTCCATAGCTTTACAGACATCTTCAATAGATCTTAGGCCTATGAATCCTTCATCAATTGGATAACATAACTTGCTCCACGAAGCCCAGTGGTATTTCACTTTGTCCTTCTCCATTCCCCAGAAGAAGTTTGCAGCAAGTTTCTCAATTTGTTTGAGGACAGTCTTTGGAGGAGACACAGTAGTCAACAGGTGTATTGGAAGAGATTGAAGAACATGCCTGATAAGTGTCATTCTGCCTCCATAGGAAAGGAGTTTAGCATGCCATCCTTTAATTCTGTTAACCACTTTTGATACAAGGCCATTGAAATGGAAAATCCTTTTCCTACCAATGTATAGTGGGCATCCTAGATAGGTGATAGGGGAGTCCTTTCTAGTGAATCCAGTGACCTGTTGTATTCTCCTGTTGGTATATGGAAATACTGAAGGAGCAGTCATAAAGTGACTCTTGTGATTGTTAATCTGTTGCCCAGAGAGTTGCTGATAATTGTGAAGGATGTTCATGATTTTCCTTAAGGAGGATTTGCAGCCTGAGGTGAAGATGATCACATCATCTGCAAAGCTCAGATTTGTGATATTAGGACCTCTCTTTTCCATGTAGAACCCATTGAAGAATTGATCATGTGTGAGGCTATTGAGCATGTGAGACAATAATTCAGCCCCCATGATGAAAATGGAGGGAGCCAGGGGATCTCCTTGCTTAAGTCCTCTGGTAGAATGAAAGAAACCACACCTGTTGCCATTAATAATGACTGAGTACCAATTGTTCGACATTGTTCTCCATACCATATCAATGATAGTTTCATTGAACCCCAATCTTCTCATCATGATACAAGTAAAGGACCATGAAACTCTGTCATATGCTTTGGCCATGTCTAACTTGATAACAACATTTGCCCCTCTGTTTGGCTTTTTAATTCCATGGACAATTTCTTGTGCTAACATGATATTTTCTGAGATGCTTCTGCTTTTGACAAAACCAGTTTGGTTGGGGATTAGGAGTCTAGGGAGAATGGGAGCAATTCTAGAACAAATGAGCTTGGAGATGATTTTGTTAAGAAAGTTGCTCAAACTGATGGGTCTGAATTAATTGAGGGAGTTTGGAAATTCCACTTTAGGAAGGAGGACAAGGCATGCATGAGTCATATACTTGGGCATTTGGTATCCACAGAAGAATGCATTGACTACATTAAAGAGGTCTTGTTTGATGATGTCCCAACAATGATGGAAAAACTTTCCATTGAATCCATCTGGGCCAGCAACACTATTTGGGTTCATGTCAAAGACAGTTTGTTTAAGTTCTTCCATAGTAGGGGGTCTGTTGAGGTCCTGGTTGTCAGCATCTGTGACCAATGAAGGAATGCAGGATAGTAGATCCTCCCTAATGTTTCCACCAGATTCAGAAAAAAGATTTTGGAAGTGTTCACAGGCTGCTTCTCCAATATTTGAATCACCCTGAATCCGTTCTCCATCCTCATTTTTGATTTTGTGAATGTAGAGCTTTCTTCTCCTTCCCTAATTAAACTGTGGAAGTATTTAGTATTTGCATCCCCATCTTTAAACCACTGGAGCTGTGTTTTTTGATTTAAGACAGCTTCTTCAGTTTTCAAATGCTTCACATACTGGGCTGTGAGTTCATGCAGAATGATTCTGTCAGATTCTTGGTTAGTTTGAGCCCACTTGTCTTCTGCTTTTCTTACTCTTTCTTCAAAGTCTTGTGTCTTTTGAAATATGTCCCCGTACTCCTGCCTAGACCACTTGGACAGTGCAGTGCAAAGAGCCTTAGTCTTTTGATGAAATATCCACATGGGATTGCCATGAACTTGTTTATCCAAAATATCCTTGACTAGAGGGAGGAATGAGCTGTTTTCAGTCCAACAATTCAAGAATTTGAAGTACCTTGTTGCAGTGTCAGTTCTAGCATGAATCTCCATAAGAAGTGGTGAGTGATCTGATCCAGCAAATGCTAAGTGGGAGATCGTAGTAGCAGGATAAGAACTTAGCCATCTGTCGTTTACTATTCCTCTGTCCAGCCTCTTCCACACAATGGAACAAGGACCTCTTCCATTAGACCAGGTGTATCTAGTTCCATAGACGCCCAAGTCAGTTAAACCACAATCTTCCATCATATTCAAGAACTCCAAACTTTTGTTGAGTTGGTATGGTAGGCCACCTATCTTTTCTTCAATGGAGGGTATGACATTGAAGTCTCCAATGACACACCAGGGGGTGTGAAGATTAGCTTTGGCCCTCAAGGTATCCCATAGAGGTCTTCTTAACACTGGTTTGCATTTGGCATAAATGACAATGAGGTGAAACTCTTCTACAGCTTCTGTATGTATCAGCTTGACAGTGATTTGCTGCTCATCTTGATCAATAATTGTGCCAGTGAATTCCTGGTCCCAGAAGATCCAGATCTTATTATTGATATTGGCAGTTGCATGATGCATGGACAGTTGAGTTTTGTAGTGGTTGATATGGTTGCTATCCAAGAAAGGCTCCAAAACAGCAATGAAGGTGAGCTTGTGGGTCTGTTTCAAGATTCTGAGTCTCTCTATGGCTCTAGAGGTTCTTATACCTCTAAAATTCCATATGAGTGTACTAATCATTAAAACTGAGTAGGGGGTTGGAGGTTTGGTGGTGCAGTTGATGTGCCTACAGCTTTGCTTCTTGTGAGTCTTGGTGAAAGGTTGTATCTTCTGGGGGATAATCCTTGGGTGTCAATCATATGTTGATGCTGATATTCTCCATTGATGGCATTGATCAAGAGATCACAGTGGTGTTCATCTTCAGAGGCATCACTAGCCTCCAATTCATCCTCAGCTCCACCAGTCATCTCATCCTCTGAGAGAATAGGTTTGTATTCATCAAACTCTGGAGAGAATTTGTTTAGGGGGCATTGTGCTATAGGGACTGAAGCCAAGGTGGAATTTTGGTCTCCTTGAGAGGGATTGTTTTCCAGTAAAGGTTGAGATAAGGATGGGTCAGGATCATGATCTTTATAAGCATGAGTTTTGTTTGCTGAGTTCATAGGATTGATCCTTTTGGCCAGGGAGTTTGGGCTTTTGACAGGGGTATCATTTTTTGAAGGCTCTTGAATGCATATCCCTTCATGTTGTTTTCTGATTGCCTTTCTTTTTTTTTGGCTAGGTTTATTTTTGGATTTGGGGCCTGATACATGGAGATCTGCTGCAGCATGTGATTTTCCTTTTATCAATCTTCTCAGATCATCACTTTGTTGATCATCCAAGAGCTCCAGGAGTTGATCTTCTTCTGAGCTAGGAATTTCACAGTTCTCAGACACATTGATTGTTCTGGGATTTATGGTTACAGGTGATTGGTGTGCACCTTCATAGAGAGTGGTGGCATGGGGAAATTGTGCTGGTGCACTCTCATGGAAAATATGAGGAAACCCCTCCCCTGTAGGTGCCCCTGCCTGTATTTTAGTGAGGTTCTCCTGACCTTTCTCCTTTCCTCCAACAACTTCAGCATTCATATACACAGCACAAGGGGTTGAGGAATGGGTACCTTGATTCTGAACCTCAGATTCAGTACCAATAGGAAGACCTATTGGGTTTGCAGAAGTGAGAGCAGGGAGATTTCCTGGGGCCTTGGTAATGTTTGCTTGAACAGGGATTTGTTTTGGGATATAGACCTGTTGTTGCTTGTTGTTGTTCTGATTGTTTCCTTTGAAATGTTTCCTTTTTTGAATTTGCCATTCACTGGTATTTTCTCCAGGTTTTGTGGTTTGATGCTGCATTTGCCTTTGTTGTTCCTCTACATTCAGGTCTATGAAAGTATCCTGTCGAACTGATTTTGGTGCTGCTGGATCTTGGACTGTTTGTTGCTGCAGAGGATCTGAATTGCTTTTGGGGATGCTGTTGCTGGGGGGTTGAGGAACAGTACTGGATGAGGCTTCATCTTTTCTCTTTTGAACTAATTCATCTTTTTCTTTTTCCTGACAGGTTTTGATTGAATGGCCCTGGTGTCTGCAATAAGTGCAATATGAAGGAAGATCCTCATACTGTACTTCCAGCCATTGACCTTCTCCATTTACATCATCCTCATATCCCAGCCATACATGAGAGGGCCTTTCTTTAGTAAGATCAACCTGCATCTTTACTTTCACCACACTACCCCTTGTTTTCTGAAAAGAGGCTAAGTCCAGAAAAAGAGCTTTGCCAATAGGAGATAAAAGAGGTGTGAGGATTTCCATGGAGTACAAATGCCATGGTAGTTCTGGAAATACAACCCAAGTGGGAACAGTGGGGGAGTCTTCATTTGGTTTGAATATAGGATTCCAGGCTTCCAGTTTCATCATCTGTCCCTGTATGTACATGAATTGCTTTGTCCATATAGTTGCATGATCATATTCATTATCCAGGTCTATGTAGACTGTCCTGGCATTGAAGTGGGCGATTTTCACACCTCCTTTAAGCTCATTTAGTGCTATAAAGCTTTTCCTGATGATCTCCATTCTGGGCATGGTGTTAGAAAATTTGCCTACTACTGTAAACTTACATCTTTCTGCAAACTTCACCATGTAATCATCCCTCTTGAATAGCACAACAGGTTTGCCTTGCTTTGTGGTGATTATAGTAGGGGTAAATTGGATTGGTGCTATTTCTGCCTCATGCCTAGCTCTCAATCTATTAGCAAAGGAGTGTTTGACAGTTGGTGGTGGAGGGGGGGGGGGGAGTAGATGTGTTCTGAACATTTCCATTACTATCACCAGGTGGTGACTGGGTAGGAGATACAGAGTCAGGATAATTTCCTGGGAGTTTCTGATTTTTTTTAATATGCTTTGGCTTATCAAAGTTTGATGACACTCTAGGAGGAGGTGTTGGGCTTGAGAGGGTAGAGGTCAGTTTTTTCTGATGAATGACACCATTTGCATTTACAACTTTATCTGAATGGGATGTGTTTTGTTTTTTGTCACTGGTAGTTTGGTTTGCTGCAAATGAAACAGTATATCCTTTGGCATTGGGAACAATCATGGTTGGTTTTTGTGTGTGTTGAGCAGGGGTTTGGTTACCTAAGATCTGTAACTCTGCAGAGCCACCTGTGTTCATTTCTAGGAGTGGAGAATTATGTTGGACATCTACTGAGGGAATTGAGTGAGGATGAGTAAGATTGAGGTCATGATCTGAACACAGGATAGGAGATGTAGTAGGTTGAGCATCAGGCATTTGGACTGGATAAGTGAGGCTGTCAACAGTGCTAGAATCACTATTTTTAAATGTTGTGGAGTTTGGCTCGATGAAAATTGGTCTGGATGGGTTAGAAACATTCTCCTGAACCTCAGGAATACTTTGGCATTGGCCCTGTGTTGATTGGCATTGCCTACCACCATGCCCGACCAACTGTGGTATGACTGGTGCTTTGGAAAGAAGGGGGGGGGGGGATCATTAGGAATGTTGGAATGGGTTGAATTTTTGCTTACCTGTTCATTTTGAGGTGGAGAATGCAATGGAATCAATGATTGGTCACAATTTGGTCCTGAGGTAGTAGGGGCATTTCATCGAACAGTTGGAGACCATTGACAGTCAGCTTCTATGGATTGTAAAATTGAAGCAATTGATGAACACCCATGGGAAATTGATTGGTCTAGCATGTTCTCCTGACCTGGGCGTTCATTTTGGTACCAGCCTTTTCCATTTTGGACGGCTGGAGCACCTGTTCCGACGAGTTCCAGTTCACCGGAGATTTGGAGAAGGTCGGAGGGGATGATTCCAACGGTGGAATGGACTGAATTTTGGTGGGG